>KN491767.1:0-14301 GCA_000787155.1 Scartelaos histophorus | reverse complement strand
AGGAGCAAGGAAGTGGACCTCCAACTTTACCAAACGAGGTCAAAACTGAGAAAAGAACCACAGCAGGTTAGGGTTACGATTAGGATAGGTCTAAACCTGATTCTGGACACAGTCAGGTATTAATGGTAGATGTAATCACTTTTTGGAAGAGGGTCTGCAATCCAGTTATGCCATCAGGCCAAGTTACAGGTCAGATCTGTACACAGGCGAGCCCATTCAAATTTTGAAACAATGAAAAAATCAGTCCTAGAGTTAATAAATGCTATTGCCATACCGTGGAACAAAGCAGAAACCATGCAAATAAACAGGTTTGAACAATCACCACCAAACAAGTTAGACACTTCTGACTCTACAGATTAATCAGGTTTAAACTTGGGCTAAACCAGATCTGAACTTGAGACGAAGTCCGGTCTGAAGCAGGACTATACCAGATCCAAACACGATCTCAAATCCAGGTCTGCCTCAGTATTTCATAGACTCCAGTGTTTGTCTGATTGATTCTTGTATATTTGCGCTGCATGTGGTGACAGTCCATCATGCCCATGCTGATGACTTCCAGAGACTTCCAGAGACTTCCAGAGACTTCCGCTGCTCTGTGCCTCAGTTGCCCCCATGTCCTCACCATAGCGGCTCTCACGTCCGCCCCCCACACGACAGACATCTGGAGACGAGCTAATGGCTAACGCTCCAACCACATCTGCGGCACTGAGACAAAGGTCCATAGAGGTTCAAGAACAAGGCAAAAAAGCATGTTTTACCCATTACAATTGGCAAGTAGCTGTACGTAAAAACGGCTGTTTTGTTGTACAATGTTGTCATCAAGTAAAGTTCCAAAAAACTAACTGAATGAGGGATAAAACAGACAATCCTCTGACAGTAATAACATGTGGTTTTGGAGCTGGTGTTGTTGCTAAAACTCGATTTCAACACTAAGGAATTCACTCTACTCAATACCAATTACGATACAGCAGTAAAGATTTTCAAAAGCAATTTTTTTGTAACAAAAAAAAGACTTCATACACAAAATAATGGTGTCTTAGCGTGACGTCTTGTATTCCGTTCTAATAAAGCTCAAAATTACACAAACTATTCAGGAAACCAAAAGAGAAATTTAAGTAGCTCATCCAAGCTGCTTCTTCATTTCAGGAAAACTCAAATTATGTCCTGTTTATCTGATTTTTGCAGTACCAATACTTGGTCAAATGAGTCTCTAGTTTTCATAGTTTTATTAGCCGGAGGCACAGTGATGGTTTCTATTGACGCTTATGCCACAAACCAGGAAGACGTTTGGAAAGATGCGATTACAACTTCCTTCAGGCTTTGTTTGCAGTAGTAAGTCAGACAAAATCTAGGAAAAATTAGAAAATGTCCTGGTTTTCTTCATCTACACATCATTGTAGCATTCCGTTGTGTTCGTCTAATCAACAAATACAACCATACCTCAGTTGTCGGTATCTACACTAGAAGTCGTCATTGCATCTTTCCATGCGTCTTCCTGGTTTGTGACGTAAGCGTGAATGTAATAGCGCTCTGAACGGGGAGTGACTTCGAGCGGGGCGCTAAACGAAACGCTGAGAACATTCAAAATGTCAAAAACAAAAGTGAAACATGTTAATACGCTGTTTTCTGCGAATATGTAGCTTTTTCAAAACAATAAACGGTAACGTGACCTAAACATGTTATGTGTTAGCAAGTGTGATACCTTCTCTATTTGAAAGTCCGTAGTTCAGATGATAATTATGATTCTTAAAATTATTTAGTGGACTAGTGGATGAATCTTTACAGCCTAATGAAAATTGATTACTGCAAGATAATGTATACCAGCGATTTGAAAATGGTTTGAGCTGTGGAAATGGCGATGGATACATATGCGGGATTATTCAAACATGCACAAATGAAATAAAGCTGTTTTTTTGTCATGAGGAAACAACGTGGTAACTCCTAACGCTATACTGTGCAACCAAAGAATTCTTAATTGAATCGTGATCTTATTATCTGAAAGGACTGCAGCCAATCCTAAAAGCATGTGGTCTGGAGCAGATGGAAGACTTTGGACGAAGAAGAAACTGGACCATTTGTGTAATTGCGCTGATTAAAGTCTGCCTTGTTTATGTCCATGAAATTAAGACTGAAAGCTATTTGGGTTTTTAATAAGGAAATTTTAAACAGACCATTTGAAACAGTTTGCAGTGGTGAAAAGCTACTCCGGGTTTACCTTGCGCGTTCAGAGCGGCCTAATTATTCACCACGATGAGTTTATAAGCGCTTTTTATGTCTTTCAGGGACAAGGGCGTAGTTTGCGAGCTACAACCAGCATGCTAATACGCATGTCCTGATTATCACGCAGTAAAACGCTTTATAATTAGATGCAGACGGTTACAAAGCAGACTTATTTTCACTTAAAGAGCTGCTTAAACAATAAATCTGACAAAATCTGAAAAAATCAGGTAAATTGCCCGTATTAGGCTATTTTCTGAGCTCCATTCTAATGTTTCCTCATCACAAACACGCCTGGAGTTGTTTTCTTTCATTCACACACATGTTTAACACATAAATCCTGCATATTTAGGCTGAGTTCTTCTCGCAAACGGAAAACATTTGTTCCACCTTGGGATGTCATGCGGTAATACGCTGCAAATTTCTCAGATCTGGCCAAGATTTTCAAACGTATATCCGGTTATTCATCTCGTTTTCAGATTTATTATCGACTTGCTAGTTCTGAGACTGCTTCATTTTAGTCTAGAGGGAGTTTATTTGAAGAGAACTTTTGATAACTTTGCGTGATTTCAGGTCTGGAATTGCCAATCTCTACCAAACTTAACGTAAAAAGGTCGCTGTTCACTTGAAAAATACCGCTTCATGACATCACAAGGTGGAACAGAGCGTTTTGAGCTTCGGCTATGTAGACAGACTAAGAATAAACGGTTACTCAAATGTGCGAACGAAACAAAAAACAACTCCAGGTCTGTTTTTGAAGAGGTAACAGCATTATAACTCTGCAAAAAGCTCACAAGAGTCAATTTTGCGTAATATTCTGTTGGACCGTTGACGAAAAGTGTTGAATTTAAATTATTTGTTGTACTTTTAAAAGCGAATAACTTTACCTGCTGCTTTCTGATCCAAACTTTTCACATTGCTCAACTTCGAAACCCCTTTTACACTGATATACTGTGGCATTTCTGCGCTCCCTCCATCATCTGTAACCTTTACGTTTTGTCTTGATGTTTTATCGTATTTCCCGCAAACCTGGACTGACATTTATAACATTTCACCCTGATTCCAGACGCCAACGTAGCTTCCAGTTTGCTTATTTTTTCTCTGCTATATTCAGGCGTAAGGGACGGTAATGTTTCTACTGAGTAACGTTTCTCTTTTCCATGTTATAATCCGTTTTTTCGTACAGTAGCCTATGTTTGCGCTTCAAAGCTAGCGGCTACACCCTGTGGTTAGCGGGTTAGCCTGGCACACGCTAGACAAAATTAGCTTCACATGTGCACGCTAAGCTGGCACACTTCGATTGGAGTCCATAAAACAGTAGACTCCATTCAGTACACTGCTTTTCAGTACTACTACTATGAGCGCGTATTTCCTGGGCTATATTTGGAGTAGCGGACTTGACTAGCGTATTTCATAGTAGTGGTATTTCCTGTGTTTGGATTTTTATCAAGAACAAAGACAAATAAAAGGTTTTCCGAAACAATTACCCCATTACGATTATAGAATTATGATCATTATATGAAATTTTGTGGATTTGTGTAATAGTTTCCACAATTTTTAATAGTTTCCACAAGGCCTATTCTGCTAAATTGACTTTTAAGAGCTTTTAGCCATGTTATAGTTGTAGGTGAAGAAACTGTATTTTATTTCTTTATCATCTTTATTCTCTTTACTGAAGATGTCATTGCTCTGTTTCTGTTTTCACCTCCAAAGATACCGGCAGTGACACATACCATTTTACAATTCTATTTTCTCAAAGAAAACTTATTCTGAACCTGCAAAATCAACTTTTCAAAGCTTATTTTACCATGTTAAAGTTGTTTCCATTCCATTTATCTTCTCAAAGTTGTATTTGGAGTGATATGAGCATGTTTGAGCAATCTTTAATCACGTATTTTCAAGATTAAATCCAGTTTTCACCACTACTGTACACTGTCATCTGTGCCTCCAATTTTATTATCTTAATCAGGGAGACACTTAGGATTCATCAATGTCGTGGTGCCATTTAGATACAAATGTAAAAAAAAAATTACTTCTCACTAGTGTGATGTGCAGCTATCCTCAGGAATTGCTGACATTTTGTTTACGGCAACGTCAGCTCCCATTGGACACCACAGTTTTCTAACAAGGACATCACTGGATTTGTTTCTTTTATCAAGTCATTTTTTTAATCAGTGTTGTGATTTAAAATGTCCAAATTCTTCAAATGGTCCAATTTCATACATAACAAAAACTGGAAGGTGAACATTTCAAGGTAAAATATTTCACAAGTGTTATTTTAACTTGAAATTTGAAAGTTACATGAGGCTTCATGTAGGGGTTATTTGAGTTGATATGGATGAGGTTATTTCAACTTCCACGAGTGTTGATTCAACTTCCATTAGTGTTGATTCAACTTCCACGAGTGTTGAGTCAACTTCCGCTAGTGTTGAGTCAACTTCCATTAGTGTTGATTCAACTTCCACTAGTGTTGAGTCAACTTCCATTAGTGTTGATTCAACTTCCACTAGTGTTGAGTCAACTTCCATTAGTGTTGATTCAACTTCCACTAGTGTTGAGTCAACTTCCATTAGTGTTGATTCAACTTCCACTAGTGTTGAGTCAACTTCCATTAGTGTTGATTCAACTTCCACTAGTGTTGAGTCAACTTCCATTAGTGTTGATTCAACTTCCACTAGTGTTGAGTCAACTTCCATTAGTGTTGATTCAACTTCCACTAGTGTTGAGTCAACTTCCATTAGTGTTGATTCAACTTCCACTAGTGTTGAGTCAACTTCCATTAGTGTTGATTCAACTTCCACTAGTGTTGAGTCAACTTCCATTAGTGTTGATTCAACTTCCACGAGTGTTGAGTCAACTTCCACTAGTGTTGAGTCAACTTCCACTAGTGTTGAGTCAACTTCCACCAGTGTTGAGTCAACTTCCACCAGTGTTGATTGAACTTCCACCAGTGTTGATTTGACTTTCACTAGTGTAGATTCAACATCCCTTAGTGTTAATTTGCCACCTCATACCCACCACATCAAATTTCTGTGAGAGAAGACCAATTTGAACCAGTTTTGTACATAATTTCATCTTAAATTAACTAAAATAAAACATCTCTGTGTGTTGGTTAGCTAAAACCAGATAACCCTACAAGTGTTATACGTTTACTCTCAAAATGTTAATATAACTCTTGATTTCCGGGTTAAACAGGAACTTTGGACCAATGTTACTTGGAAATTAACATTTCCAAAAATGTTAAATTAACTATAGAACAGATTGGACTTGTATAAACCCTGAGAAAATGTTAAAATTGATTCTATGAGAGGCAATATTAATGTAGATTATAAATGTAGGGCAGCCTCAAGAACAATAGACAGTTTTTTTGTTTGTTTGTTTTTTTTAAGCTAGCTTGCCAGATGCTCAATGATCATTGCTAATTACTGCAATTTCTCCATTATGGTCTGTCAGGCATATTTTATTTTAGCACATCAATCTAGTCTTAAAAGTGTAAATAAAACATGATGTATCTTGTTTATTTGACTTATGAATGGCCTATACACTCCCATGTCTTTCACTACTAGGGCTACTACTTTAAGTGTGTACTTCCTGGTCCTATATTTGGGGCAGCAGACTTGACTAGTGTACTTCATATTAGTGGTATTTCCTGTGTTGGGCTTATAGTGAGTAGAATGACAGACAGAGAGCTTTATGTGGTGGTGATTCGGGTGGGAGGGGGTCGGTTGGAGGTCAACGCGTCGGGTGGTGAAATGTGGCTCCAGAACAGAAAGACGCCCCTTTTTTGTAGATTTTGAATGAATTTTGTCAGTAAAATGCTTGTGCGTATGTTAGAATTCTTCTTCAGTGTTGGAATTCAGGTTTGGTTTGAGGGGGCTGCTGTGGTGTAGTGGTTTGGGAGCTTGTCTTTGAACTGGGTGGTCCCCAGTTCAATCTCTGTTGTTGTGTCATTGATTAAGGCTGGTTATGACAGGAAGCAAAACAAAAAGTTGATAAAATGGTTTGGGAGCTTGTCTTTGAACTGGGTGGTCCCCAGTTCAATCTCTGTTGTTCTCATTGATTAAGGCTGGTTATGACAGGAAGCAAAACAAAAAGTTGATAAAAATTTAGGATCAAAATTGGGATTCGATGGGGATTCTACATAAAACTATAACCAACATGACAGAAAGTTGTAGTTGCCTATATATCTACATAATTCTTGTCTATTTTAAATTTGCTACTGAATAAATGTATTTTTTGCTGCCATGTGAACATAAAAATAAAAAAAACAACTATAATAGGGCTCCAAGATTAGAGTGATCTGATGTTCCTATTTAGTTCAAGTTTTGAGCCATGTATCCCCTGTCCCAGCAGATTTAACTAAAACCAGTGATTTGTGAGTTTTATTAAAAAAATGTCCCTGGTGTCCTTATTTTTTACCAATTTGATCCCTGGCAGCAGTAAAAAAGCGCATAAATTGTCATCTGTTTGTGTAAAATACAGAAAAGCTGCTTAAAAATGACCAAAAAACAAAGAAAATGTGACTATACTGGCACATCTTAGTCATGAATGGGCCCCGTGTACAACAATTTCCCTTAATTACACATTGATTTCACATTAATTTTGAAATTCTGCAATTTTTAAGTTTTTGTTTTGCGTTTCCTCCATAAACAACAAAATCTCCTGACTTATTCTGCATAAAACTGCTAACCCTTTAGTTTAGATGTGCACAAATGTTCTAAAATGTGATTCTTGTTTGTTTTTCATCTTTCTTTTTTTAATCTTTCCCAAATTGTGAAGCTGTAGTTAGAAGTGTTCAGTATACCAAATGATGTTGTATTTGTGTCGTTTGTATGAGATTACACTGGCATATTGTAGTATTTCATGAATGGACAGTGTAAGGGTGTCAGCTCTTGGCAGCTGTGACTTGTTCGTTTTCTTAGCGCTCAGAGCAGTTTTCACATCTTTCCTCGACTGTGGCTCTACTGACAGCAGCTGGCCCATGCTCACACAGTCTACTGTTCCTCTGCGTAGACATTTACAATGATATATCTATGCATTTCAAGTTATTTTGCATCTTTTTGTAGTTGCATTTCACTGTAGCGCTCAGTGGATTTTCATTTACTTGTTTAAATTGTTGAATTTGTTTTTTAAATTGTGCCTAACTTTTGAATAGAATTCTCACTCTTGTGATGTCTCTTGTAATTTTCAACAACTTTTCTTCACCAATTACTTCTTGGTTGATGTAAAACTGTAACTTATATTTGCAACTTGTATTATCCCACTAAATTAAATCAGTGTTTAAAACTTTCACTTTAAAATATTCTACAAGTGTAAATCCCGTAACATTCTGTACATTTATGTACATTATATTAATATAGTAAAATACAGTTGTCCAACATTTGACAATGATATACCAGTGTTTCAGCCACAGTAAAACTTCAGTAAACTGTGCTTATTTACGTTATCATACTGCTAATTGCTAAAGATTACAATCTTTTCTTAGATATTTTCTTCTGTTCCCAGTGTAGTGTTTTATATTTTTGACTCCTCAGTTCTCACCTTTTTTACCTTCGTCATGTAACGTCAGACCGGCGAGCTCACTAACACGCTAACACGGTCTGTGGCTATTATGAGCTAGCCGTGTGACGTATTTAGCCTAGCGTTGTCGTACACGTTGTCCTGACAGTGCTCTCCTCTCCACGTCCGAGAGCTGCTGAGAGGATTAGCTTCTTTTGTCTAGAGCCTCCGCCGACCTCTGACCCCCGGGTCGCTAAGAGCGGCTAATGGAAAAACAACAACGTTAGCATCTGTTAGCTTCAAAATAAACAAACAAATGTACAGACACCTAAAAAGTTCTGGCAGTATTTTAGCATAGGTTTTTGGCTAGATTTGCCATATTTTTTGTGATTGTTGCAAACTTCTTTTTACTTATTTTTGTAATTCTTACATCTTAAAAAATAATAATAATGATAATGAAATAAAATGATTAAAAAATAATAATAAATGCAATAAAAAATACATTACATTAAATATAATAAAACAAATAAATAAGTAAATGTAATAATAAATGTATATGCATAGAAGGTCTAAATTAGCACTATGTAACTTTTCTAATAGAGGGTCTTGCTTGTCTCCATGAAGAGGTTGTATTGCATGGAATGTTCCAGAGTACAGCATTAAATCCGTCTTGCATTTTAAGAAATACTATATAGTTTATTATTACCCTGAAAAACATGTATGTTGTTCTTGTTGTGAGTGGGATCGCCTGTCCAGAGATCTGACCTGTAACTTGGCATTGTTGGGTAATGCCATACTGCGGAACATTCCAGTTGGCGAACCCTCCACTAGAAAAGTTATGATGCCGATTGTTTAGAATCCAGAGAAGTCAATGACCTCTGCCGATATTTAGATCATTTTCCCGAAATTATCGTAGTCAAATTTTGTACAAACTTATCCACAACCTTCTTTTTCTACAGGTTGTCTAGAGTCCATTGTAGTCCCATTTTTGTGGTCTAAAATGTTCAAATAAAGCTTTATGTATATATTTTTCATGCATATTTCAGTTGCTGGTTGTGCCAAACAAAATATCAGCCTCTTCTGGAGATTTATGGCTGATAACTGAATGCTAAAATGTCTAGTACATCACCCAACTGATATACTGGTCTCTCTCTAATGATTTTAACTAAATGGCAAAACACAATCTCATTCGTATCTGTATTTTGTAACTCTGTGTAGACCCAGACTGTTGTGAGAAATGACACTACAGTATATCATGTGTACCTATATATGTATATGCATGGGCAATTGGGCATGGCTCATATTGTGCAGAGTCCAGCAGCAGTTGGAGATCTGCCTCCTCAGTGAAACCCGGCTGGGGACCACACAGCACTTTTTGGAGCACAGCTGGTGAGATTTCAGTATGCTCAGAATGGAACATTGGGTTGATATTTGTACTTTTTTCAGCCTTAAATCTCTAACACAAGATCATATTTTGTTCTGGTTTACCTGCTGCTTAAAGAGTAAACACAAACCCTAACCCAAATTAGATCAAAATGACATAATTTGGTGAAAATGATCTAAATCCTGTCAACATATCCGCCAAAAATATAAGGAGAGTTTATCGGCCATGGGTTGCTCTGGACTGTAAATAACTGGTATCGGCGGCGGCCATGAAAAATCCCTTATCGGTCGATCTCTAATTCATATTACCAACTGAATGAACGTCGCAGGCAGGTGACGTGGGGAAGTGTGGATGCGCGAGGCTAATCCTCCATACAAGCCTATTATAGTGCCTCTGTCTAGCATAAGAACCGAGCACGACACTTGTTATGTAATGAGCCCCAGCCGAGTCCCAAGAAACAGGTGAGATCCGTGGAGAGGCGAGATAGATCGGTCACTGTGTAATACTTACAGTAGATGACATACCTGTGAGATGGTGTATGCACTGTTTCTAGCGAAAAAATGTAAATAAAATAATAAATGACAATACATAAAATACAAAATAATACAAGTTATTAAAATAAAATAAATTAACAAAAATAATGAAATAAAAATTAAATAAGTAATAGTAATAAAATAAAATAAAATAATGAAATAAAATAAATGTACAAAAATAAATAAACAGAAATAAAATGATAAGTAATAATAATAAAAACTAATCAAAATAAATACATAAAATACAAACTAACAAACATTCAATTAAATTAAATACAAAATAATAAAAATAAATAATGTAATAAAAATAATAAAAGAAAAATTGCATTAAATTATGACAGATTTCCAGTGTATGTCTCTCATAAGTCCCAGCATATGTCCTGCACTATGTTCCCGTACACACATTGTAGCCCACTCCTCTGAGCTGCTGTCTGGCAGATTGGTGCTAGCTCTGACCAGCCCCTGCTCTTGGCACCAGAGCCCACATAGAGATTACATGCTAGTGGCCGCTCTCCACGGACTTCTAATCAGGTCTGGAGATGACAGAAAAGTCTGCAAAGTTTCATTCAAATTGAGGATGGAAGATGTGAGAAATATCTTTGTAGAATTTCATTGTTTTATGTGTCCTCTGTGTGTTAGAAAGGTTACTGGGGTAAAGTTGAAGGGACTGGTGAATATGTGGTCATCACAGGGGTCAAACGTGTAACCAGCATCTGCTCACCACCTTACTGGGTACATGATTAACTCTTGAAGGTCCAGGCCATCACATCGAAACCATACTGCTAGTCAAATGATAACCACAAGATGTTGTAAAACAAGGAATGCTATGACATGTGTGCCAAGATGTTCAGTATTTAAACCTCCTGCTTTCACTGCACTATAGAGACGGTTTGTATAGAGACATGTTGAAGTCAACTGAATGATGACCTGTATCTGCATCTGCTTGAGTCAGAATTAAAGAAACCATACGCAACTACATCAAGTCTCCTGGACTCTTGTTTTCATCGCCTCCTGAAAAGTTGACAAAGACCAGTCGATTAATGGGGTCTTATTCTGCATTTACACTTCTTCTGAAATGTCCCTGTGCACCAGATGCCCTCTATTCACACTACTACTACATACTAAACAGAACTAGCTTGTTAACACATATCGGACAATAATTAGAGTTATTGTGACCTCAAAAGCTGCTTATACAATATATGTGTACAGGAGTAAGACATATTTTGGAAAAATGGGATAAAAATAATCAGATACAGGCCTTTCAATGCTATGCTATTATTATGTTGTGCCCAACCATAAATCTTCATAAAATAATGATTATAATGTTGATTTTTTCTTTCTCTATGCTGACAGGTTAATGATAAGTCTTTTGGATCCTCTTATTCGGCCTAATAATGACTGGCTAAAATAAAATGGAGTCCAAGATTAATGGCTTTTTCCCATAATTTTTGAAGAACTACTTTTTGATGTTTCTTCTTGACTAACCACACTGGCCTGACATGGTTTGCCGAGGGATTCATTTAGCCTTCTTTAAGAGTACTTCCATCTGACCCTGAACTAAGCACTTGGCTCTTGACCGCAGTCCAATCCTGCGCTGGAAACCAGGCGAGATGGCCGAGAACCACGAATCTAAGTCTCACAGCTTTGCTTTTTGACGTAAAGGTGCACTGTGTAACTTTTGACATGCTTGTTTCTATGGATATTTCAATGCTCTGCCTGGAGTGTTCCACAATATGACATTATACAGCTCTACCTTATGTATATTTAATTATACATGATTTTATAGCTCAATAATGCCTAGAAAAACAGGCTTTCTAACTGTGAGTGCGGTCGCCTCTCCACAGATCTCACCTGTAACTTGGTCTAGTTTGGTCTCCATGAAGGTAGCAAAGTTTTATACCATATTGTGAAACATTCGAGACAAAGCAATAACATCTCCAGAAGAAAAGCGTTTGATGGAACCTCCACCAGAAAACTTACACAATGCACCTTTTAAAAGAGAAACTAAATTGTGTTGTTTTGCTACAATTTTTCACTGTGTGTTTTTGCATATTTTGATCGCAGCATTAACAGTAGTAGCGTTTTGACAAGTGTGCTGAATCACAGTGAGGTGAAATGTGTGTGTGAAAAAGCCTGCAGACTGAGCAAGCCAATAATAATGTCAAAGCTTTACAAACCCAGCGAGAGTGAGTCAGAAAACACTCACTGATGTACCTTTTCATATTAAATTGTCGCATTTTTCACCACTAGTTCATTTGTTTGTTTAGCAGGAAGCGCAAATCTAACCTGACTCATTCCAGATTCATAAGTGTATTTCTCTGAAGGGAGTTTTACGCCTTAACCATGTGGAACAGCTCTTTCTGAAAGCGTTTAAAAAAAGGAGGGACTTGCAGCAGAACACCTCGAGCTGATTGGACCCATGTTTCCACTTCTAACTTTTGTGTGTTTTAATTTCTTCTGCTGGCTGTGCTGATCCAATGTATGTGATTTTGTGTGTTGGAACCCTCAGTTTTTGTTAGTTCTGTTTTGTGCCTGTTTGTGATTTTTATTTTTTTTTCTTTGGGACATTTGTTTAGTCACTCCTTTTTGTATCAGCCAACGTGACTCGTTAATCCTGTTATTTTGTTTCTTATCAGGTTATTTTGTGACCATATTTTAACATGTTTTGTTAATTTAAACTTTTTACATCCCTGTTGATTAAACATTAACTTAATGTATTCAATCTTTCAATCTTGGTTTGTGTTACTTTTTTGTTACTTCCCTGAGCCTAGCAGAGTGGGGTCGTAACATTGGCAAACCTGTCAAAATAACGTATCCAACTTCATGTAAAACCTAAACGAGTGTCATGCTGGAGAGGGAAGATGATCATAAACCTATTTTTCCTGTTTTGTTTTGCTTCTTAGACTTTATATCGAACACATATTCAGTCTATAGTGTAGGCCTTGAGCTTGGGACTGTAGTCATGTTGCCTGAAACCCCTCCCCCGCCATAGAAGCTCTGTGATCGAACCAACTACTGTTCGGACCTCAAGACGGTTTGTGATCTTAGAAATATCGCATGAATCCATCTTGCTGCAAAAAATCCAGGGGGGACAGGGCCTTCTCTGTGGTCGGCCCTAAGCTCTGGAACGTTCTGCCCCTCCATGTCCGAACAGCCCCCACAGTGGAGTGTTTTAAGTCTCGTCTTAAGACTCACTTTTATTCTCTGGCTTTTAACACCGCATGAGTTGTGTGGTCCTCTGTGTCTTTTATTTATTTATTTTTATGTATTTTATGGGTTTTTATTTATTTATTGCTATCTTTATGTATTTTATGGGTTTTTATTTATTTATTGCTATCTTATGGCTTTGCTCTTATTTGATATTACTGGTTTATTGTGTTAGGACTAATATGTTTTAATCTGTGTTTAATGAGTATTTATTTTATTATATTATTATTGTTGCTTTTAGTATGCATTTGTGCAGCACTTTGGAAACTGTTGTTTATGAAATGTGCTATATAAATAAAGTGGATTGGATTGGATTGGATTGAAAAGTTACCGCTAATCAGGACAATGGATGGACGTGATTTAACCTCGTACAGAAACATGGATTTTTGTGATGTTTGAGTTCAAAAATTCACAAGAATCCATCTTGGCGTGGCTCCTGCTGGTTCAGTTGGACTCTGCAGCTATTTGGTTGACCAGTCATAGAGCAGCACAGTAATTTTGATAGTGAAAAGCCAAAGTGAAGCGCCCAAGCAAACTAGAACAAACATGGCGGACGTACTTCAACTTATTTTAATTATTATTATTTGATTTGTGACAGGGATCGGCGAAGATGACTGCTATTTTTTCATCTGGATGTTACAAAAGTTTGACATTTTGGGTTATTTCGCTCTTTGACGCCAATCAGAGCCTTTCCAGATTGAAAATGTGTAGCGCTCAATCCAGAGTGACACAAACATCAATCTGGGGTGAGTCAGGTTAGCCATAATTAGCAAATCACAAACGCTGCAATTTTTGAAGTACCATAATTTCCTCCACAAACAACAAAATCTCCTGTTGTGTTAGTCTGCATGAAAACTGCTGAATCTGTAGTTTAGATCGCTCCAAACGTGCTCTGAAATGTCATTTATTAGGGATGTGACGCTTAATAAACAGTGGGAACTACATGGACCATGATCCTTTGCTCCTTTTCAGTGCAACTGCATGAACAAATAACTGTTCACTGCAAATTTCTCTGATCTGGCCAAGATTTTGAAACTTCTATCAGGTTTTTCATCTTGTTTCCAGATTTATTATCGATTTTTTTAGTTCTGAGACGCTTCATTTTAGTCTAGAGGTTGCCAAGTAAAATTATCTGTCCATGCGGCAAGGATAATTTCACTGCTTTTATGTCATTTTCTGCTGGATTTAAGTGTTTATATCTTAAGCTTTATGCAGTGTTCTAAGGGCTTTTAAATTTTAGTTCGTTGGATTGTGTTGTCAAGTTTAAGAGGAAAAAATAGCGTATTCACGTTTTTTCTTTTTAGGTTTCTTCAATGTATAATAGTAATGTTTCGCTATAGATTTTTCCCCAAATCATCCAACGTCAAAATGCGGGACTTGACCCGCACGTCGCCTTTTCTAGAATCAGCAGCGTCATAGCCCGGCGCTGCTCTGGCCTCTGCAGCAGCGCTCCCCTCTCCT
>KN491766.1:2832-14310 GCA_000787155.1 Scartelaos histophorus | reverse complement strand
TGGGTGACACTTACATTAAAAAAAAGCGAGGCAATCATTTAGCTCATATTTTTCCATTACTGCTTAATTGTTCAGGTCTGCGGTGTATGTGTACTGCATATCAGATACAAAACATCATCGTCTTTAACCATAAAAAACATATGGGGTCAGCAGAATGTTCGACAGTAAAAGAAAAGCAATGTTTATCAATGTTTAATATACACAGAAAAAACTAGTGGGTTAACATTTCAGGGTAATATAGTTGAGTTGTTTTTAACTAAAAAAGTGTTAATTTTAACTATTTGAACATTAAATTGAGGTTATTTGCCAAAGTTCATTCAACTTCTCTTAGTGTTTGGCACCTCCCACCCACCACATCAAACTCCTGTGACAGTTTTGTACATAATTTCATCTTAAATTAACTAAATCACGTGTGAAATGAAAATATCTCTGTGTGTTGTTTAGCTTAATCAAGATAACCCTACAAAGTGTTATCTCAAAAATTAATTTAATGTACTGTCTTGATTTTGGGGTTAAACAAGAACTTTGGTCCAGTGTTAATTTAACATTTTTTGGAAAAGTTAATTACGTAACTCAAGAACAGATTAGACTCATTTAAACCCTGAGAAAATGTTGATTGAAACTGATTCTGTGAGAGTCACTTTTAACACTTTTACTTGGTGCTGTGTTCTCGGGTCAGTGGGTCTAAACACATGTATGTGGCCCTCACCTGCACATGTGGGGAGATGAGGGGGTCGCCCGTGGTCCCGTCCAGGCTCAGCTCGTCGGCCAGAGGGGGGGAAGACGACTTGTCCGACAGCTGCTCCGACTTGAGCGAGGCCTGCTCGATCTCCGCCATCTTGATCTGCTGCTGGGGACAGAGCCTCTCACAGTTATTCACATCACTACGTCGTCATGGGAACAGCGGTATAAGCAGCGGGACACTACAAAATAAGTATACTGAGTCCAAACAACTTCAATTCATAGAGGAGATTGAGTAGTTTTGACTATTACACTGCAAAAAATAGTATCTGCACGAGTTGAAATGAACTTTTCAGAACAGTTGATGTGATTTGCGCAGTTTTGACTAGTTTAGATTGATTTACAAATGAAACCTGAATTATCAAAACTGTATTTATGCAATTTCTAAGTACTTACAATACAAGTAATGAATTGAAACAAGTTAAAAATGTGAAAACAGTCAAATAATACAGGCTTAAGAAGTAAATGAATCTAAATTAGTTTATAATTTGAATCCCAACTCATTTAAACATAACGTGTAGATTCTTTTTTTGCAGTATATGAATTTATATACATACAAAATAAACAGTTTGACTTGCTTCACAATATTTCAGACGTGTTTAAACATTTTAACTTAAAGCCGCACTAAGTAACTTTTCCACATGAATTTTAAGGTATTTCTCACTAATAATACAGTGGAAATTGAATAAATGTAAGACAAGTTTAATGCCTAAATATAAATGACGTACACTCTTCTTCCAGAAAAGTAACATAGTGCAGCTTTAATTAATATGGGTAAAAATAAAATTGTAATTATTATTTCTTTTAAACAGTCAGAAGTATTTTACAGAAGTCAAACGCGTCATTTTCATCATAATTTATAAATAAATATAGTCTAAACTACTCAAACCAACGTTAAAACTGTACTGAGTAACTTTTCTATTGGATGGTGCCCTATTTGTTTGTTTCCATGGATACGCTATTATATTAACCTGCGATGTCACACGTTATGGCATTAACGGGCCGGATCTGTGGAGAGGCGAGCCCATTGCTATTATATTAACCTGCGATGTCACACATTATGGCATTAACTGAGCTTCTGTCGCAAGTAACGGGCTGGATCTGTGGAGAGGCGAGCCCACTCTCAGTAAGAATGCACTTTTTTTCTTTTTTTTCAAGCTCCTACAACTTAATATATGCAAGATTTGGTCATGTTTAATGCCATATTGTGTAACATTCCCGGCAATGCACATGAACATCTCCACGGAGACAAGCCAGAGCCAGGAAGGTTACGCAGTACAACTTTACTCCCAAGTCGTTTGAACCCGCAGACATATTTCGCAGCGTAACAAAACCAAGTGCTCTAAAATGCATTACTTTTAACATTCTACTTACTGGTACGTACTACTACTACGACTACTACTACTTTATCCTCCGTTCAAACTATATTACGTCGTAAAAAAGCAACAATAGCATCTGCAGACATCTCATTCTCTCCTGCAGTTTTTGGGCCAGAGATAAACAAGGCAAAACAAAACCTCCAGCGCCCGGACACGCTTCGGCAAACGCGAACAATTCAAAGTGGAACCTGTTTGTGAAGAAAACAGCATAAGGGTAAAAGAAGGGTAAGTACATGGAGAGTTTTTTCGCAGTCTCATCAACACTCCGAGCAGAGATGTACACTGTGCTGGATGACTGCAGATTAAAGGTCCTATATGATGCTTTTGTCGGTATCATTTCTTACTCGTCAAAACGTAAAGTTGGAGTTGTGTTTCCTGTTTGACTAATTATCCATATTTACTCATTGTTATCTGGTGATTCTCCAGTGTACCATTCGTTCTTCTGAATTTCACTTAAACAGTTTTCCCATTTTATTGTTTTTCATTTTTGTTATTTCATTATTCTGTTTTAGTGTCAAAAAACAAACAGATTTTTGACCTATTTTTCCAATATTTAATTTCAAGTGTATTTCAAAAAACAAAAATCTCGGTGCCTATTTTAATTTTGAATTTTTATTTTCTCTCTGGTTTATTTGCTCTGGAAGGACCTAAAAAAATTTCGCAGTTTTGTGGACGTGTTTGCTTTGGCGTCTTTAAAAGTAATTGTTGAATTTCATGATGAGAAACGGGAAGCGGCGGCGATAAACTCTCTCTCCTTTGTTCAGTCGACACTTCCGGAGAGAATAAAATATAAAAATTAAAATAAAAAGAATATTATTGGAACATTGATTGATTGGTGTTATTTGAAATACATATTAAATTAAATATTGGAAATATCGAAATCTGTTTTTTTTTGTTTTGTTTTTTTGCTTTACCCTAAAACAGAATAATTGTTTTTCGTTTGTAATTGAAATTCTAAAGAACGAATGAGGTTTATTATAGTATAGGCAAAGGAACAACATTTCCATGGAAGTAAGGCATGAGGTTTATTATAGTATAGGCAAAGGACCAACGTTTCCATGGAAGTAAGGCCCAGTAAGCGTCAGGTTTGTGGAGATGCAAGCCTGCTCACAGTAAGGAAGCAAATAAAAATGTGACCAAAAAAACACAATGATAATGGAAGAATGTGTTTTTATTTTGGGCTACGTTCAGACTGCAGGACTCAATTTGGAGTTTTTGGTGAAATCTGATTTTTTTGCAAGATCGTTCACATTCCTGATTAAATACGATTTGTACGTGAACTTTAAATGGCCCTAAAAGTGTCCCGCATACGCACTGGAGGAATCTTATTAACAAATATTAATTAAGTCGTTAACCTCGCTTCCCTTCCTTTGACTAGACTTCGAGCCTTCAGAGCCTGAAAACTCTCTTACATTGTCGTCCGCCGTGGTTGTGGCTTTCTTCCAATTTCAAGAATAGTGATGTATGTCGCTGTGTAAGTTGGATGAATACGACTGGGCTGTTCGGACTGAAGTCACATGTCTAAAGATCAGATATGTGTCGGTTTTAGGAGCACATATCCAAGTGGCCTGGGTCTTTGAAAAAAATGGATCTGTGTTATTCAGACTGTCATTGAAAGATCGTTGCATAGGGTGAAAATATCAGATTTGGGTCACTTCAGGCTGCAGTCTGATCGTAGCTTAAGTCTGCTTTTTCACAAAAAAGTGAGATCCCATGGCTTTAAAGGACCTGTAATTGATTTCTTTCCATATATTTGTACAAAATGTGTCTTGCCCCATTACAGATATAACACATAAGCAGCTCTTGGGGTCAAAATAAGTCCGCTTTGTTCTGTCTGCATCTAACTATAAAGAATGTAATCCAGAAGTGCACATTAGCATGATAGTTGTGGATTACTTTATTACTTGTCATAATAAAAAGCTGCACTATTTTCTCAGTATTGTAAAAAGAGCTCATAAATTCATGAAGGGAGAAGTGCACATTAGCATGATAGTTGTGGTTTACTAGCACTAGTTTCTCAGCATTGTGAAAAGTGCTTTTAAAGGAGAATAATTTGGAAGCTCTAATTGCATAAGGCAAGCGAGGTCAAACTTTTAACTGTTTAAAATAACCAATATCTATGCTTGCAGCTAATGTTTTAAGCCTTTTTTACACTGCTTCACGTCTATACACCTTTACTATGCTAGTATTGTGTATACATTTTCATAATTTGTGTGGCTTCACTATAAAACAAAGCAACTTGGAGCTAGCAGCTGTTTTTAGCTTAATTCAGCTTAATTCGTCGCTGCTCCAACAGGTCCCGTGTTCTGTTTATTTCTGAGTTATTTCGGAGTGCAGTTTGGTGTTTAGTTAATTACACAAAATGCAATTATGGCGTGTCCTAATGAAGTTTAACAAGACTAAATAATGCATGATATAGGACCTTTAAGCGTCGCGGTGACTATGGAAGCACATGCAGCATCCATTCTGTACACAGCTAAATGAATATTATAGATCTTGTGTTTTCTCCAGGCAAACTCGAGCAGACTAAGCATCAAGTACTCCAAAATATTCCAAATATAATAATATACAGGCTTAAAGCTGCTCTGTGGAACTTTTCTGCACCTGCTTGTCTCCAATTAGGAATATTTCACAGTATGCCAGGAAACTTTAACTAAATCAAAGCGAGCCCACGTATCTTTTCAGCAATGAAAAGAGATTTTAATGCCATACTGTGGAAGATTTCAGGCAAAAAGATGCTACGCTACAGTAAAGATCTCCATAGCGACAAGCAGGTGGATACCAGAAAAGTTACACTGTGCAGCGAGAGGTTTTAATGAAGAAGATAAATTTTAAAAAGTTGAATGAATACGGAAAAAATATTGCAAACTATTCTATTTTTAAAAAAAAAAAAAAAAAAAAAAAAAAAAAAAAAAAAAAAAAAAAAAAAAAAAAAAAAAAAAAAAAAAAAAAAAAAAAAAAAAAAAAAAAAAAAAAAAAAAAAAAAAAAAAAAAAAAAAAAAAAAAAAAAAAAAAAAAAAAAAAAAAAAAAAAAAAAAAAAAAAAAAAAAAAAAAAAAAAAAAAAAAAAAAAAAAAAAAAAAAAAAAAAAAAAAAAAAAAAAAAAAAAAAAAAAAAAAAAAAAAAAAAAAAAAAAAAAAAAAAAAAAAAAAAAAAAAAAAAAAAAAAAAAAAAAAAAAAAAAAAAAAAAAAAAAAAAAAAAAAAAAAAAAAAAAAAAAAAAAAAAAAAAAAAAAAAAAAAAAAAAAAAAAAAAAAAAAAAAAAAAAAAAAAAAAAAAAAAAAAAAAAAAAAAAAAAAAAAAAAAAAAAAAAAAAAAAAAAAAAAAAAAAAAAAAAAAAAAAAAAAAAAAAAAAAAAAAAAAAAAAAAAAAAAAAAAAAAAAAAAAAAAAAAAAAAAAAAAAAAAAAAAAAAAAAAAAAAAAAAAAAAAAAAAAAAAAAAAAAAAAAAAAAAAAAAAAAAAAAAAAAAAAAAAAAAAAAAAAAAAAAAAAAAAAAAAAAAAAAAAAAAAAAAAAAAAAAAAAAAAAAAAAAAAAAAAAAAAAAAAAAAAAAAAAAAAAAAAAAAAAAAAAAAAAAAAAAAAAAAAAAAAAAAAAAAAAAAAAAAAAAAAAAAAAAAAAAAAAAAAAAAAAAAAAAAAAAAAAAAAAAAAAAAAAAAAAAAAAAAAAAAAAAAAAAAAAAAAAAAAAAAAAAAAAAAAAAAAAAAAAAAAAAAAAAAAAAAAAAAAAAAAAAAAAAAAAAAAAAAAAAAAAAAAAAAAAAAAACAGACCTGGAATTGTGTTTTGCTCAAAATGCTCTGTTCCACCTTGTGATGTCATTAACCTCTATATTTTTTACCTTTTGTTCAGTAGAGATCGGCAATTCCAGAGCTGAAATCATCCAGATGATTCTAGTGAAGGTGTATGAAGTTTAAAAACACAGAGGAGCACTTCTTGGAGCTATAACCTCATTAAAAACAGACTTGGAGTTGCGATTTGTTTCATTCACACAAGTTTAACGCACAAACCCTGCAGATTTACGCTGATTTACGCTCTCAAATTGTGTTCCCGGAAGTGCTCTACTGTGTTTTTAAACCCTGTACAACTTCACTAGAAACATTTGGATCATTTCTGCTCTAAAATTCCCAATCTGGACTGGACAAAAGGTGAAAAAGAAGCTGTTAACTTGAAAACTAGCGCTTCATGACATCACGAGGTGGAACAGACAAAACAAAACACAACTCCAAGTATGTTTTTGATGAGGAAACAACATTCTAACATGGATAAAAGCTCACAAGAGTCTATTTCTTATAATACGGACCGTTTAATACTAAAATAAGTCCCCGTTCTGACAAAAGCAGGATTGGGAAAGTCTATTGTTTGCTTGCGTTCAATACAATTCATTTTCTTTCGCGCAAATTCGCCAAAAAATAATTCTCGGAAAACGTAATCTAATTCAAGACAATGGGTTGTTTTTAAGACTTTGAAGCTTTTCGCGTTCAAATTAAAAAGTTCGGTTGGGGGCTTTTAAGTGGAAAACAGAGCAGAAATGGCGGCCGCTTTGATGGACTCATTGTTGGACATTATTGGCTAATGGTCCACACGGGGCGTTCTGGTCTTTACAAAACATGTCGCTCAACAGAATTTCTCCTCTGACAAAATGATTAAAAATTGGTTAATGAAAAGGTCCTGTAATGCGTTGGAATTAAACGGAAATTTGAGGTTTTAAAGGTCCCGTTTTTACTCTATTTTCTGGTCTGTGTTGTAAGGTTGTTTCCTTATCGCAAACATACCTGGAGCTGTGTTTTCAGGAAGTGCTCCGGTGTGTTTTTAGAGTGCGTACACCTTCACTAGAATCATTTGGATGATTTTAGACCTGGAATTACCAATTTCTATTGAAAAAAAGATAGAACGTAGCTTGCAAACTGCTACTTCATGACATCACAAGGTGGAACAGAGCATTTTGAGCTTTGGAGATGCAAATATATTAATAATAATGGGTAATGCAAACATGAATGAAACAAAACACAACTCTATTTTGTCTATTTTTGGAGGTAACACCATTAGAATATGGCCAGTCCTGCTTGTTTCTATGGATACGTCATTGCTCTTTCTGGAATGTTCCAGTACGACAATTTTGTCTATTTTTGGAGGTAACACCATTAGAATATGGCCAGTCCTGCTTGTTTCTATGGATACGTCATTGCTCTTTCTGGAATGTTCCACAGTACGACATTAAACAGCTCTACTTTACATGTTTTTAATTAGTTTTACAGCTCAAAAATATGTCAAAAAACAGGCGTTCTGACTGTAAGTGGGGTCGCCTCTCCACAGATCTGACCTGCCACTTGGTCCAGTTTGGTTTCCATGGAGATAGAAAGTTTTAATACCGCACTGTGAAACATTTCAGACAAAGTAATAGCTAATAATCTACATGGAAACAAACGTTTAGAAAAGTTTTTTTGTTTTGTACTTTTGCTTTTCCAATCTCCCCAAGAGTTAAAGATGGGCCATCCTTCTCCACTCTGCGCTCCTTATTGTTTTTAAAGCTCATATCCTTCGCTCGGATCATTTTTTGCATTTAATTTGATACTTTTCATTTGCCTTGGCTCTGCTTCATCTCTTTTGTCAGGTTTATCAGCAGGTAACTTGGCGCATACGTTTGTTTCCATCGGAGTTACATAATGGCGCCATGAGACCAATTTTTGCTCCACAGTTTTATCTGCACATTCAATTTAATGAAATGAATTAGAATTGAAAGAATATACTACATTTAACCTGCGCATTTTTATGGGATTTCTATGAAGGAGGGTCTGGTGAAGTTGTCATCTTGCCTGGATTATATATCTTGCATTTATTGTCATTATTGATAAAAAATACATGGATTTTTGAAGTGAGTGAGCCTATTCACAGATCTAACTGTTAACTTGGCTTTTAGTTTCCATAGCAATAGACAAGTAGCCACACTGTGCACGTTTAATGGTCCTATATTACACAAAACTGACTCTTGTGAACTTTAAATCATGTTATAATGTCATTACCTCCTCAAAAACAGACCTACAGTTGCGTTTTGTTTCATTTGCATGCTTCAGTAAACATCTCCAAAGCTCAAAATAGTCTGTTCCACCTTATGATGTCACGAAGCAGTAGTTTTCAAGTTAACTTCAAGCTGCCTTTAACCTTTTGTTCAGAAGTGATTGGCAATTCCCGAGCTGAAATCATCCAAATTATTCTAGTGAAGGTGTATGAAGTGTGAATGAAACAAAACACAACTCCAGTTATGTTTTTGATGAAGAAACAACACTATAACTGATCAGAAAACAGCGTATTCTGGGCCCTTTAACAATAAAATAAGTCTGTTTTTGCAAATAGACTCTCCACAATAGTTTTTGAAGTGCCCCAAATAAGCTGGAGTGGAAACTAAAAGTGCAGTGCATAAAGGAGCAAAAGAGGAAAAGAAAACACTAAGGAAATCCAATGGTTTGAGACTGGATGATAGCTCTATTTTTCTTCCCTAAGTGAGAGAGACAGAGGGGGCTGTAGGAAGTGATTTATCGCTGATATGAAGCACTAAATTGCCGACCACTGGGCTGAAAAAAGGAGAGAGGAGAAAGAGGAAAGAGGGGAGAGAGAAATGAAAGGGACGGTACTGTATGTGGGTTTAAGTAAGTTTCACTGCTCTGCAAAAAATGTAAATCTGTATCTATGTGCATAAGTTGAAGTGACTTGAACACAATAATAAAACATTATTGCATTTTACATACAGTAATGTACTTGTTTTGTATATATATTCATTCTGTCCAAATGTGTATTATCTTTATGCCTTTTTAATCTAGAACTAAAAAAGAGTGTGTGGGCGGAGGAGGGGCGGGGTCTGGAGGTATAAGGAACAGTGCGATTGGTCTAACATTTCAAACTCCGCCCCTGGAGTCACTTTTTATCCAATCAGGCTGTAAACAAGGTAGTTCTGCGTGATGTCACCAACTACTGGACATTGCAGAGGCCACGGGAGGCAGAACAAATTTAAATGTAGGTGTTTTTGACAATCACACTGTAAATTTACGCAGTTTGCACTAAAATTGTCCAAAATATATATATTTTTATTGCATATTTAATTTCTCCTGCACTCCTGGAACTTCTTTGTGGGACAAATATAGGTTCTCTTATCTTGTCTGACTCAGTATTATTTCATTTTAGAATGATTCCACCAGAGTGGCATACTGTCAGTGTCCTATCCCAGCGACCGATAGCCGTGAATGAAGTACTTGAAAGAATAAAATTAATATTAAAAAGTCATTTTAACTTATATAGATATGATTTTTTTGCAGTGAGCACTTTTCCTGTGTGACTTGGATAATGAACTTGCACCAGTGCGCAGAGGAGATGTATCACAGCAGCTAGAAGCCACGTTTTACAAGCTTGGTGAGCAAAAAGAGAAAATAACATATGTAAAGAAAATATTAAAAACAATGAATAAACATGAAAAACAGCCTAATGCAATCATATTTTGAGCTGCCATTCAAGAGTCACCAACAACATCAAGGAACAGAGCAAAAACAACTATAAGCTCATGGTTACGCGGCAAGAGTGTGCAATGACCCCTGCTAATTCTGTCACCCTTGATAAACCTACGTAATCAACTTATACTTTATTATCACTGTTGACTATTTGACTTATTGTTAAATGTTTTATATGGACTCAATATATATATCACTTATATACTTAGTTATATACTATTATATACTCAGTTATATATCAAAACTCAAGGCCTTTTATAACAAAGACTGAATGAATTATTATTATTACTACTACTACTACTACTACTACTACTACTACTACTATTAATACTAATAATATTAATAATTTAATAATAATAACTAAGACTCACAGTGTTATATTATTAAGTCTTGAGGGGGTATTCACTTCTGTGGGTCTATTAACTGCTAATATATTTTGATCACTGTTACCTTTTATTCTTTTGAAAATGCTATATTTGCCCAAAACAAAGTATCACTGTAAGTTTCACTAGTTTTTGACACTTTGCACTAAGTCACTCCCCCTACAGAAAACTATCACAGCACAATGAGTGAATATGTGCTTCTCTGGTGTAACTATTGCACATGGCATCAGTTTTGTGAAATCGTAGCATATTTTTGTATCAGGTTATTGCATATTTGAGAAAAATTGCTGCGTGGTAGCACGGGTGACGCAAGAAAGATTGCAAAATTATACAAAACATGCATGGATGACATCTAAAACCTCTTCAGGCATGAGTTTGGTGAGAGAACGTTATCACATGGTAGACAGTTACAGAAAGATTTTGCATAATACTCTATGTTTAAATTATAAACTTGGCCAAAACTGTGCATTCTTTGTACTTTTTTCCCCTAAATTTTGATATCAGTGAGCAGTGGTCCAAAAATATTTATCTTCCACAGTTGGGGGAACTGCACCATTTATTTGGATCCCGCGGTTTGGAAGGCAAAAAGATTCATAGATTGTATCATGGTGACAAAATTAGCAGTGTGCTGTGTGCTGCTTCTGAGCGTGAATATGCTCGGGCTATGTGCACAAAGAGGAACATTTCATTTTCACAAACAGAACCCCGGCAGGTCCGATCGATGACGAAGAGATCAATCATGTTTTTGGGTTTGAACTAGCAGCAGCTGTTTGGTACCACGCAAAGCACAGAATCTGCATAGTACAAACCCAAACTGCCTCCATTTTCAACGATCCCAAGTTTACTAGTACATACACAACATGCAAAGAGATATCTGTGAAAACTACTTGAAATAAGATTTTTTTTTTAATGTTTTATTTATTTATTACTTTATTTTGCACGCATTTGATAAAGCTACCCAAATTGAAAGTACTTTGAAGACATGTAGGTTAAAAACTTGTA
This sequence comes from Scartelaos histophorus, assembly GCA_000787155.1. Taxonomy (NCBI): domain Eukaryota; kingdom Metazoa; phylum Chordata; class Actinopteri; order Gobiiformes; family Gobiidae; genus Scartelaos; species Scartelaos histophorus. The sequence continues at coordinate 3,313 of KN491766.1, read as the reverse complement.
TGTAACTGCACAATACCATATTTTATCCCATGTCTTGTATCTCTGGTCCCAAAAGTAAAAAAAATAAAAAATAAAAATCCCCAGTTTTTTTCATAAAATTCAAATATTTACATTTTAAAGGCGCTAATTAGCCAACGTGCACTTTTATACTTTTATTATGTGAATTTTACTCTTCAGGTACCCAACTTGTTTTCATTCAAGTTCAGAAATTTCACAAAAAAGTGATAAAAAAATAATGTTATAGCCTAAATATTTAAAAGGGTGTTTTGTTGGATGAGAACCACAAGGAAGCAACTGCCAGCGACAGACAAGGTGAACCAATCAAAGATGATGCTGGATGAGAACCATGTGGAAATAACTGCCTGTAACTATCAAAGGCAGTTGTTTCTCGGGCATGGTTCAACATTAAATGAGAAAAAGGACTACGTAGCCAGGGCTAGCAGTTCTTTCTGAAACATTTTTTTTTTTTTTTTTTTTTTTT
>KN491765.1:0-20761 GCA_000787155.1 Scartelaos histophorus | reverse complement strand
GATACATGTCCTAAATTGAACTGTCTTCACTGAAAAATGGTTGCTGGATTTCCTTAAAAAATTCGATATAATAAAAGTATGTTTAGACTTTGAAACTTATTTCTGTTCCCTCTACACATATACTGCTAACTTCACTTTTATAATGGTACAAAAACCGACTAACATCAACTCTAACATTCATGAACTTACCCACAGCTACAGCAGCGCTCTGCAGATCACTCTTTGTTTGTAGGTGACTCTGGAAACAACACAGGCCAGAGAAAGAATCAAATCTCTGAAAAGTCTTACCTCCAATTCAGCTTTCATAATCCTCCTAGATGCTCCTGTAACTGTCCTGTGTCCTGCTACATTTGAATTTTCCCTCCCAAAGTTTTCGGAGGATAATTCTTGAGGGAGGAGCTTCACCACAAATGAGAGTAAAGTCATGTTTCCTCAGCCTCACTAAAACATGCAGGTTTAACACAATTAAGCAGCTTTTGTAAGATATAAACATGCTGGACAGAGAATCATAAAAAAGACGTGTTATTGCTGTCAAATTTGTGTTTGAAATTTGAACATCCCCTCTCATCTTTCTTGAAAACATGTCGCTTCTCATTTGCGTAGCACCGGCTAAAATGTGTAACAAAAGATCCATGGATCAGCTCTATATCTAATATAAGACACTATGTCAGAAGTCTTTGTGAACTCGAGTAGTTGTAACTTGCGTAGTTTATATATTAAAGTGTCCATTGTTTTATTATCACACAAAATGAAACAATGAATGCCTTTAGTTGAGGTGTATAGACATTATCTCTTTTGATAGCCGACATTATGAATGATATTTGTGATGTATCCTGGCGCAGCATCTACCACTAGACTTTTTCAGTGTTAAAATTCCTTAAAAAAGGTGATCCACAATGTGCAGACTTGGTGCTTGATCCCATCCACTGTCTCAAGTCCTCCTCTATTCAAAAGGATATTATTTCCCCACTCGGTTTGCCCACTCCAAGTCAAAGGTCACTTCACATCACCACCTTTTCTCACACTTTTATCCGCGTAAAAAATTGAAACCGATCTCGACTAACCGGCGACAGATGACGGAGCTGTTCCCGCACCGCGCTTCCTGTCGAACGAGTCACCGAGGGCCGTGAAACAAAAGCGGTGGGTGGAGCAGAAGATGAGAAGGTGGCCATTGAGAAAAGAGAGAGAGAGAGGAGAGTGTAGTGGGCCCCTCGAACGTTCTGGGTGAGCTGGGGTTTCATTATCCAAATCTCTGTGTGATGGGGAAGAAAAGGCCGATGTGAGCGAAAGACAGAGAGAGAGGAGAACAGAGGGAGAAAGAAAGAGGCATTTGATAGAGCTCTGTGTGAATGGGCCACTGAAGGGCAGCCATTGTCTCGCCGCGACCTCAATTTGGTACTGTACGCTCCTCTTTTTACAGCACTGTCTCCAGCCACAATGACTTCTTTCTCCTCCTCTCCTCTCTCCCTTCTCTCTCTCTCTTTCTCGCTTAAAGAAATAGGGGGATTATAGGGCCCATCAGGGGGAACTACTGCGTGTCCAGATTGCCAATGATCGTGACTCTTGGCGAAAGGACAAGAAGCCAAAGAAACACATAGATTGAAATGTGTTTTATTAGGATTAGGTGTTTTTTTTTTTTGAACATTTCAGGTGTAGCGTAGTCACAAAAAAGGTGAAGTATTAAATTTGTCATTACGTGCATGATTCAGTGTAGTTCAGTTTGGAGTATTTGCGATTCTGCTTGCGTCTTTTTGAACGTAGGGAAAACTATAGACAAAGTGGATGCAGAAATGACACAAACAAACTTTTTTTGTCATAAATTAGTACATTTTGGTTTTGAAAATGCATACGTTTGTAACAAAAATCATGCAGTAATTCCTATCTTTATCTGAAACATCTTTGCAAACTTAAAGATCCATGTGAGTTACTATATGATGCTATGAGCTGATTGACTTTCTTCTTCACGTCTTCATCTGAAAAAGCTGTTCTAAAGTTGTGCTAGTGTCCAAAAAATGTTTGCACGTGAAATTTGTGATGTGAAGTGTTCATAAGGGCTATGAGAACAAATGAAATTTAAATACCAGTTTCATTCCTTCATAGTTTGGAAACCAAAAAAAAGCAAAAAACAAGCAAACAGAGTCTATACTGTATAAGCCGGCATCCATAGATTGCTTTAAAAATGTTAATCTTTCTTGCAGGTTAGAGCTGCAAAGTGTGTAAGAAGAAGTCCTGTTTATTTTTGGCCGGGCTAAAAGAGGGCGAGTGAGAGGACACTGTGAAGAATAGAAAGAGTCACAGAGATACGGAGCACAGCTGTACTTCCTGTTTACTCAGGGCAGCTCTGAGACAGGGGGACGACACAAACCCTGCATTCATCTGCAACTCCTCTACCTCCTCTGACCCTCCTCACTCTGCTCTCCTCCAAGACTATTCTTCTTTCTTCTCCGAGCTGCTCTGTGCATCCTGATACCTCCTGCATGCTCTCCTGGTGTCCACTCCACAGGGATGGACTTCTTTTACATCTTTTTGGTCTCATTAGAAATAATAGGATCATTTTGGATTATTTTATCTTGAGTACATAAAGTTCAATATCTCTCTCCACTCCATTACAAAACTAGCCTTAATTCTGTCAGGGAAGTATTAAAATATGAGCTAATAACGCTAGGCTTAAAGCTGCACCATGTTGAATTTGTTTCACTTTTCTTTTCTATTGTTGAATGTTCAACAGTATCAGATAAAACATATTGTATCTATCACAGAGATAAGCAGGTGACACAATCAGGCCAAGTTATGGGTTAGATCTATGAAGTGGTGCCCTCACAGTCAAGAATGCATAGTTTTTAATAAAAGCACCAATTTAATTTTATGTGACTGATGCATGCAATACTGTCAAACTCTCAAGGAAATCTCTCCAAAAAGTTAAACAGTGCACCCAGAGCCGAAGCTCATCATCTGGGTGCCCTACGCCCTACGAATGATGGTACCCCTCGGTACCCCTCCCTTGAGTCTGCGCCACATTGAAATCATAGACCGTATATATAAATGGACATAGCTAACGCGTTAGCCGCCGCGTGCCAAACAGGAAGTGCTCCAGGAGGCTCTTCCGGCTCCTTCTGACTCTGGCTCTCATTGACTTACATTAGGATCTTGTGACTCGTCTCTCTGTAACTGCTGCTGTGATCCTCTTCATCTTGGTCTTAAAATGTTCTTATTAACCCGCTCTACATGATCCTGAATTTTTTTTTCGCTATTTTGTTAGTCAAAAAAATCCTATTCATAACATAGAGCCTGGCTCCAGGTTGGCTCCTGTAACCGTTAGCATCGCGAGCCTCATTTGAGCGGCGCTGAACGCTATGAGTGACGTCACACTCGCTTAGTCTACTTTTTTATACAGTCTATCGTTGAAATCGAGGACCCGGGGGGAGAGGCTTTTACATGGCAACAAAATTGACAACCGAGGGGGAGGCACCAACCACCAATGGCCTTTTAAAAACATGCTATGCTGATGAAAGCTTCACACATAAGTATAACAGAACAAATAAAAAAGTTTATTAAGTGCAACAACCCAAAACAGTTTGCTAAATCATGCTAAAAGCCAGTGAAAAACAGATAACTAAAAAGCTGACAGATTATACATTTCTTTCCTTTTTCTCCCCAAACCTAAGAACAACGTGGCTCAGTCACCACACTCCACCACTTCAAGCAAGGCAGCCACAGGGGACTAATCACATTAAGGAGCAAAGTACATTCAATAGACTTCCATTAAGGAGTACATTCTAGAGAACTTTTTTAGGGGAGATTTTAGTCTTATTCTGTACCACAATGCCCTCATCATTCTACATACTTGCATATTACTTCAATTTACAGTAACTTCACTTATAAAAGCCATGCAGTTCAACAAACAATCAGAAAAAAAGTGAAAGGAAGTCACAACAAAACTTTCTGTTTGGGTGAAGTTATTACAGAATTATAAGGCCCCATCACTCCTATTCCTTTTTATTCCACTGTAGACCCAAACACAGCTCACAAGTCTATTAGAGTTTGGGCCGGCTTTGATGGCAGACTGTAACTGTACGCCAAAGCAAACCTTGAAGCCACACCGAGAAAATGGGAGAGAGGGGCCGCTAATCCCGCTCATTTGTTCCTCCCGCCCACCACATGCGAGCCCTCTCTGACCTTTCTGCTGTTTGGTTGGACATCAGACCCACTAGATACACTAGATTAAAAGGATTGTCTGTGGCCATACTTCTATTGTACACAGTGACAGTTCTGTATAGACAAAGAGGACAAAGTCAGCCCACTCAAAAGCACAGATGTAAACAGCCTCACTTAAACATGCACACGCAATGTCCAAATGTCAGAAGACACGGCGGGACCCCCTTTCATCTGCATGCGCTGTTTGTGGCACTGACGCTCCATTTATTTACAGTCAATCATTAGGCCTGTCATGGTAAACACAGGAACATACAGGAGGAGATAGTTTGATCTTAAAGAGAAAAAGTAGGCGTTAAAAGTATCAACTCTTTGAAAATGTTTTTGTAGACCTTGACAAAGAGACTATGATCAAATATAAATTCAGATGCACACATTACAATAGTGGTACAATGTGCAATTTGTGAGTGTGCAGGGTTAAGCTTCGGCCGCTGTCTGACAAAAACAATTTGAGCGCAACACACAACAATCCAAACCATCCATTTTATTTATATAGCACATTTCACGGAGTTTCCAAAGTGTTGCAAAGAGACAGAGTAACAACAATAATAAACACAGGAAAAGATGGAATAAATGCTAGATGTAGATTAATCTCACTAGAAATAGATTAATCTCACTAGAAATAGATTAATCACACTGAAACCACAAAAATCTAATACAAGCAAAAATGCTGAAAAAGCAACAAATAAATCAAATATTTAAATCAATCATTTAAAAATAAAATAAACAATATAGAGGATCACACAAAAGCCAGAGAATAAAATTAGGCCTTAAGACACCACCATAAAGTAATTTAACACTGCCCATTAAGCTTACAAGGTAAACAGTTTTGGGAGTTGATGTTAGTAATTTCATAACAGTAACCTTTCAAGTTTTGACTCTGTCCTTGAACTGACACACAACCCACGTTTCTGCTGGAGTGTCCTTGAGCAAAGCACTTCTGTGGCTATGTGAGTTCCCATGCTGACCCTGTGTTCTGACCCCAGCCAACACAAAACTAACAGTGTGGCTACATTTGTCCCGCCTCTGCGGTATCGATCAGCACTTTTACAGTAAGAACGCTCTCCATCGAAAGGTCCAGCGCGGGGTCAGATTCACAACACGCAGTGGTACAATGCCTGGCTCAAGGACATCCAGCCAAGTCCAAGAGGAAAATTCACAACATGACTCTAAAACTCATTTTATTAAAGCAATGTGAGATATATGGCCTGCCATCACATTTAGGGTTAAAGATACACCAACCAAGACACTGGCCAAAATGCAATGACAAAATGCATTTATTTGTGGTTTAAATATTTATATTCACTTGCCAGAGTAAAATATAATAGGGAACATAGTCAGAAAGGGTTAAGGTTAGTCTTGAGATACCTTATTTTGTCTTTTTGTCCAAAGAAAGAGTGTGTTGAAGATTTTCAGATGTGTAGAGTGGGTAATAGCTTATGGTGTTTTAGATGGCATTAGTGTTATTTTCAGACCTCTGTATGCTGAAAAAATAAATAGAAAAAATACTCATACCAAAGCCAAAGCACTTTAAATGTTCTTGCTTACTTGTCTGTATTGAGTAAAATGTACTCACCACCATGATTAACAGTCATGAATTTACTGAATAACTGTTAGTAAATGTTTTCAAAGTTAGAAGTCATATTTACATAAATATATTAAGTAGAATATATATAAAATATGAATTAATGTAATTAATTGCATTGAAATGAAATACATGAAATAATTAAGTAAATATTTTTCCGTATATGTTTCACCCACTGGGTGCTCCTGGTAGTGGAGTTTCCAGGGTTTACTGGGTATAACGTCATTTGCCCGAGACTTTTTCATATGACAATGGAGCAGCTTTGTCGTCAATGAGAGACCAGTAAATTGGCAATTTATTTTGACAACATTAATTGAGAAGTGTTCTTATGTTGGCTGTATCACTGATATAGCTGTTGTTTAAGTACATTTTGTCCATTGCTGTTAAATAAGATGTAGTTCTCACAGAATTATGTTATCTCTGTGTAAAAATTAAGCCAGTTGATTTAATATATTGTAGTACCCCCAGAAGTCATTTTTTCAGTGTAGTGTGACCTCACTTGCTCTTCTATGTTACTTATAAAATAAAACAAATAACAAGAGAACCTCAGAAAGTGCTGTTTTACACCTATAAATTAGCATAGCTAAATTTAGCATTGCTAAATTATAGAGAGATACATTTTTGATGAATTAAAAAGAGACACCAAGTTGTTGTAGCCAAAAACTGTGCTCAAGTAAGAGTAAAGTTTCTTCAGCATATATTACCAAGTGAAAAGTGATCCAAAAATCCCTCAAGTAGGTCTAAAAATCTATTAGGATTAGCAAAGTCTTAATTCAAAGTTTATGCAATTTGAAGGACAACGCACTGTATAATGCACAAAATGTGGTGAATAATGTAGACTTGGCTTTGCACTATATGACCTGAGGATTTAACTTGGACTTGAACAACAAGGATGTGAGTGCGATTCAAACTGGAAAAATCTTGATTTGACTACAACCCTGGCTCAGATGAAATACTGTACTAACTATTGAAACATTGTGCCAATGATTTTCCAGGTTTTTCACTTTTTTCACTGACAAAAAGAACAAGCAACTTGTGTTCTTTTCTAATTTGATTACAAAAGTCCTGTTACACAAGGTCATGAGTTGAGGTGCCCAAATAATGAGCAAAATGAAAATCACAACACTAATATCCCGGCCAGACTTGGGTGATTGTGTTGCCAATTACTGTGTCTAAATTGCACTCAAAAGCATTGAATTCCCAAACAAATTGTATGACAATGGAGTTACCTTCAAAGCTCCAGATACTTCTTTTACTGCATCCCCAGACCTTCCTATATGGACACCCCATTCATTTACCTTCCCCATGTAAAAACACCATCCTTGGTGTCCTTTGTCATTTGTTTGCACGGCCTTGTGTTTTGGCTAAAAAAACTCCACTCTCCCTCATGAAATGAAGATTGAAGATAAAACAACAGGAAGGAGCCATTATTTTTGTCAGGGAATTAAAGCACAATCAATCTCACTTAATCACTCTCTTAATATCTCCTCAGACACTGGTCTCTTCGCTCAAGGTTAACTAGTTTTGTTTGCAAAACAGCACAAAGCAGGGTTTCTCAAACTGCGGTACGGACCTCACTGATTGTACTCAGGAGTGTCTGGGCTTTCAGTAAAGAAATACCACCAAAAAGACAATACTCAGCCATCCACTCTGCTTCACGTTTTAGTCTGAAAAGCTGCGTAGGCCCAAACAATGTATGCACAAGAACACATGAACACCTGTGATCTGCCCAAGGGTTTGAGAGGGCCAACCTCCAAACAAGACGTGGGTACTTTTAAAATCAGGTATCCCACCTTTAAGTTTATGGTTTAGACTTTTTTGTATTGGTTGAGGTCTAGATTAGTCTTTTATAGGCACACTTTAGTCTTGATAAAAGTAAATTTCGAACTGTAAAGTATTAATACGTTGATAGTTTTTGTCCTAATTTAGTTCACTGTCCTAATCTTTTTGAAAAGATGTTTGTGCTTTTAATCCCACATTTGTTTTGTCATTTAATATGCAATTATTCCAAATGTTTTTTGAACATTTTAGCAACACCAGTTCACCAAAAAGCCCAGAATATGAACTCGCATACACAGAGTGACTGTAAGAAGCCAGCCTGTCAGACACCGCTGTATGTCCACTGGCAGGACTTAGCGTGCAGAGCCAGGTGGTGCATGTCTAAAGGAAAGGACATCTATTGTTGTCCGTGTAATTATCTGTTTTCACTCATTTCCCGAGCAGACTGGGAGAGGACGAGCGGAGCAGGGCCAGCGGTGTGCGGCTCCCGTCTGCTAACAGGTGGCTTGGCTTGTCCTTGGTCTCAACAAAAGCTGCTTCGTCGCAGTGTGTGTGTGACTGTGTGGACACTCATGCAGACCAAATCAACAAACAGGTTTAAAGGAGCGCAACAGGGACATTTTCACTGCATTTGAAGGTGTTTTGTAGTAGGCAGTGATGTTTGGGTTTTTTGTTGCAAGATGGGAAGGTATTTATACTTTTCTACTGAGGGTCCACGTTCATTCTCTTTAGGGTCTAAGTTCATGAGTGAAACACAGCAAATCTTGGCTGCTAATCCATAAACAGCATTACATATTGTTCCTATAAACTATATACATATAAACTACGTGTTTTGATTTCAAAAAGTTTGCCATGTATTTTAATTTTATGCAATTCATTTTTGCAGTAAATATATTGAAGAAATGCGTTTGAGTTGTCTGCCCTTGACGACTTCTAACATGACATGTAGTAGGAGCAGGAAATAGTGCAATTTGTGCAGGTTTAATAAAATTTAACTTCAATTGACTGCACTCAACATATCATATTTATTTGGCATTATAAATTAATTGAATTTCACATTTCGTATGCACTAGCAGCTTGTGAACCACTTTCCAAATTGCATTTTCAGCACAATAATGCAGGAAAATAGCCTTTACGATTCTCCAAATTAAATTGTCGACTACATGGATTGGAAGGTAAAACAGGCCAAATAAAGTTAACTCAACACTATAAATCCAGGGTTTATGTTATGTGAACAAAGTATTATTGCATCAGCTGACAAACGTTAATGTTATCAAGGCTTTCTGGGTACTTTTGAATTATGGCTACTGGAAATCCCCAACGTTATAGTTGTACTGAACCTTTATTCTTTAGTACAATACATACAGTGATTTTAATCAAACACAAAAAGGAAAAAGCAGGACAGAATAAATGAGTAGATTAACGCTGGTAAATTTGACTTATCAAAGTTTTTCAGACAAAAGAAAATAATATACTGTATTAAGTCCTCAAGATTGCATCAGTTTTAAGTGGAGTCTGCAGATCTGATCTGTAACTTGGAGCATTTTGGCAGGTAATGGACCTTTCAGAGTTACACATTGTGCATATTTAAATGATTTCTGTTGCTTCACTAATGTGTTGATCTCTCCTTCACTGTGGTTCTCCCTGAGGTTTCTCGGTTTTTTCCCACTAGGTTTTTTTTTTCGAGTTTTTCCTTGTCGAAGAAGGAGGGTCTAAGGACAGGAGATGCTGGGACAATTATCCATTTGCCTCCTTGTTGTTGGACATTCTATATTTTTTAATTATTAATTAATTACAAATTATTATTATTATTATCATCATTATTTATTTATTTATTTATTTATTTTTCTTGTTCTGCTCATTCTCTGACATCTTTGTTTGCTAATTTAACAATTTTGTGAAGCCCGCCGAGATAACTGTTGTTATGATTTTGGGCTATACAAAAATAAATTGAATTGAATTGAATTGAACTTCTGTAGAGGGTTGTTTGCCTTTGACTCTGAATATTCCTATAACCACTGAAACCATTTGTAAATCTACAAAAGAATCAGGGAAGATGAGATTGAACGCTCGAGTTTATCACTGATCTATCACCGAGAGGCTTTTTAATCTGCAGGATCTGCCCACTCATCGCAGACCTACTGAATTACCAAACCAGCTCTTGCTCCAGATTGCGGAGTGAAGATTACATCTAAGGTTTTTAGCCACAGAGGTTTTAACTGGACAAGGAAAGGATACGTACTTGTTTGTTAAAGCTGGACTCCTGGAGGGTCCATCACCTGCTTATCTCTAAGAAAGTGTGATTTCTTGGCTGGAATATTCCATAATATGAATTTAAGTGTGGATGGAGTATCAGAAAAGTGCACATTTTAAGCTTCGTACACTTTTCTAGATGCAGTTTTAGAAATTAGTTTGAAGGCATAGCATAGTTTAGCCGAAATATTCACACTGTATCCTCCTGTGATAAGTACTGGGGCCACTTTAGTAAATCTGTTACAGTGTTTACAGTGTTCAAATGAGCAACTGTCACAAAACCAATGGACACTAACAATTAAAGCATTAATCGTAGAAGGAATATTACAAATGGTATCATGCAAAAACAACATTTCAGTGTGATTAGTGATTATAATTGGTAAATTATGAGGCGCCATGATTATGTTAAATTAGATCAGTATGAGATTATGGCAGCCTTGTCGAGGTTTTGTTCACCAAATCACAGGGACAAATTATAAAATCTTGCGTTAGCCGTATCTGGGGCACAGTATGATAATCTTTGAGCGAATGTATCTTTCTCTTATTCACACCAGGTTGCACATACTTTCTCAACACAAATTCAATTCTTGATTTCTTCCATTACTGACGTCGAGCGTAGGGTTTTTCCTTGCCTGCCTCTTTAATCTAATATAACATCCATTGTACAAAAACCCACAACCTCAAATGACCTGGCTTCTTGTTTTTTCAATATCTTACGCAACACTAACGCTCCACATCTGACCAGCACACGTGATCATGAGAAGAATCGGCATCAAAATTTCCCCAATAAAAGGCTTTATTAACACACACAAGACCTCCCTTTTCTTCCACGTTTATTAAGTTTGTACTTTCAGCTTTCAGTTTCTTGCCGAAATAATAAGCGATGGTAGGGCCACAGGAAGCAAGATTTGATTGAAGATGTAACACACATGTCAGTTGCCTCGGGACACTTTTGGGTTTTAAGTGTGTCGGAAATCTTGGGTCGGACCATCAAAGCGGGACCTTAACCGTTAATGGCTTTACGGCTTGTTAGTTAGTTTAGCCACTCAGGAGGAGGGAGAGGCCTGTGTGTACGTGTTTGTAGAGTGGAATATTTTTTCTTTTCTGTTTTTCTACACCCAAATTAAAAATATAGTTCATAACTTGACATTCACACATCAGTAAATTTCCCACTGACTTGTTTGTTTGACCAGCCAGTGCCGTCTACATTCTGTTACAAACCAGAAGCGTCTGGAATTGGACCATAGAGCATGAAACACCTACGTCCAAACCTTAGACGGTCCAACTCCAGGTGTCATACAACATCTGTATCACATGTCTCTCAAATGCAGAAGAAAGCTGCTCTTGAAAATGTGCATATCAGTTCAAACTTTTTCACCTGAGATAAATAAGAGTTTGGTGCATTGCTTATTGATCCTGTATAAATATGTGCTGTTTTTCAGTCCTCTAAACTGCTTTTCTGCTCTCTGATTGGTTAATCTGCCTGTCAGTCTCCCTCTGAAATCAGAAAAGACAGGCTACAGTTCCAAACCCAGTTGTTTCTGTAAAGCTTTGTCAAAGTGCGTGGCTCTGGATGGCCAGGTAACCAACTTGTGGTCAAACTTAAGTGCATACCATTGGTCTGCAGGGCAATACTGAAAAGAAAATCTTGCTTCTGTAAAACTGCAGACCTCAGTGTCCCATTAGAAATCTATTTATCTCCAATGAAATCATATGGGAATCTTTGTGTTAAGTGCTTCGAGATTCTCCGATTATTTTCCTTGAACACTCACACACCTCAGCGACAGTTAAACCAAATGTCCGACATACTGTTGCTTACGTGCACATTGCTTGTATGGACATGTCGCCCCTATAGAGCCATAGAGTGATTCATATCCAGCATCAGCAGTGTGGTTGGACAGAGTGAGGCAGCCTGTCGATAGTCATCTCTCTCTCTGCTCTGGAGGAGTCCACTGAGGCTTGGCCTAATTGAGCTGGCCTCAGGAAGCCCATCATTAGCCCTGCTGCTCTGGTCACACATGGTCACCAGATGTGCACCGGACACAATGCAGTCGAGTGCCACTGTTCCTCCCTCTGTCTGTCTGTCTGTGCCTCTCTCTCGCCCATAAACTGCTCTTTGTCTCTGCAAGGCCATTGTCCACTGCTGCCCGCCAAAACCGAAGTCACTGGGCCTGAATTGGATGCTTTGTATTGACAATGGACAGAAATAAGAGCGGCGCAGAGGAGGCTGGGTAAGACAGAACGCTGGAGTAGGAGGGACTTGCAGGGGGGCTTGCATTTCCACGCACCCTCAGGAATTTTGATGGCTTGTTTGTGTCGTTTCACAAAACATATGAGGCAGTGAAATGGACTGCTCACCTTTGGTTCTCAGTTGTGTTTACCTGGATGAACCCACAGGACAGAAACTATGAAATCAGTGCAGATGTGCAGGGTCTTCATCTCACTGCCGCATGTATCTGTCTCTTGTGCTCATGGATCACCAGTAACAACAACTTGACAAACAGCATAAAACGTCTGACACCTGACAAAATGGGAGCAGTGGATTGAATCACACTAGGGATGGATGATACAGTGATTTTGGTTTCAATCTGATACCTAGTAATATTATAGCAAGTCATATTGGTCCATTATTGATACAAATAAGTTTTGTATTAAAATTCGTGCTGTCTGTTAATCGATTAAAATCGTTGATTGTGATTAACTGCAAATTGCAGATTTTTGTCCTATGTATCATCATTTTAATACTCTTCTCAACATAGAAAAGTGGAAAGGCTTGCTTTGTGCAAATGTTCTTTTATTGCAAACTGTAACAATTGTCAGTGAGACAACTTTGTGTTGGATGTTCCACTCTCTGGCTACTTTCATGGTGTGCTCTGCAACAGTGTCAGCAAAGTGTCTTCATAACAGTCAAAGCGACTGAAGTTCCCACTGTGGGGTGAAATAATGTGCTGTGACTCTGAGGTAGTTCTCATTACTGAGGGACGTCCAGTAATCTCCAGTTAGAGTAACTGTGTTTGTCTGTGCCAACGCCTGATGTACTAAGGCTGCACTCACACCAGGGCTTTAGAACTGTGCCGTGATTAAGCACAATTGCCTCAGGTTCTATGGCCACACTCACACTTGCACAACCAAACCAGACCTGACGAGAGGGGTCTGGCTGCAGAGGGCGAGTGGAGCTCCACTTTAGAACAGAAACACATGACCTCCACTTTTATAAATGAGGAAGTACACATGTCTCGAACGGATGGAAATGGCCAACACAGAAAGCTGTGGGGATTTTACTCCTCTGATTTCCTTGGCTGCAGCTTTAACTGTCTTTTAAATGATGTTGGAGCTGCATTAATTGATGTGTCACTATTGTCCCCACTAGATATTGATAAAATTTAGCTGATGTGGGGATATCAAAACCAGAAAGGGGAATTCCTCTCATACAAATTACACCCTGAATATATGTGTGAACAAATTCCAGAAAATGAAAACATTTTATTTAATACACAACACACAAGTGTGTCACCTGTGTGTCTGCAGCCAGACCCTCTTGGAGCTAAAGCTTTTAGGGGAGAAATAAGGTCAGCAGCAGAAATATCTATTAAATAGTAAGATAGATGTAAGTCCTGCTGCGATACTCGCCCCACTGTGAGTTTATGGATATAACAACATCTTGGAACAGGGATGACAGACGGAGGTGAGGTTGCAAAACTTCTGCCACTGTCGACAATCTTTATCGAAGGTAATTGTGGATTCACCATATGTTTTGGAGTGACCCGTATGATGAAGTCGTGCATTAGCTTCCACTTTACAGCCGAACCCTGTAGTTAACAACAGGGACCACAACTTCTGAAAAAACTAGGTCACAAAGACGGGTAATCTCATGATAAATAAATTAACACTGTTAAAATGTGTTTACTTTAACTCATTGACAACGCAGTATTTAATATTTAATTTCCATTTAATTACAATGCATCGAAACTTTGCTTCACCTCAGCTTTAACTTAGCTCTAAATATGCGCAGTAAAATTAACTTGTGTAGCATGTCAATATCATTTTTATTTTAAAAATGCAATTTAAAAATTAACTATTCATATTTTTACATGAGAATAAATACTTTTCAAGACCTCAGTCAGTATTTTGGTATTGATCTACCCATATTTAAATCACAATAATATAATATAGTACATTTTAAAATGCTTGCTTCTTATAATATGATAACACAAACCATTCAATTAAAGGCAGCAGCTGAAAGAAAGATTTTTCCTTAAGAAACCTGAACCTCAACTACCCTAGAAACTACCTGTTCATGTAAAATGGATTGTTGCTGCAAACACTATTCTTTTCCTTTTATATATGCTTCACTGAAAGGCTGCATTCTTCTCTTGCTTACATTAAATTCTTTGCTTTCCTATGCAAGGACATCCTTTTAGAAGACTGTTAATCTAACACAAAGGAGAAGATGTAGCCACAAACCTCAAATACATGTTACTGTAGAATTAGCTGCAAGTCTTCAATGTCACCAACAATGAAAAACACACATTATATTCCATCGCTCATCCCATAGGATGCATATTGTATATGTTGTACAAAGATAAGCCTACCTGAGGTGGAGGATGCCAAGATTTCCTCCACCCAACCAGCAAGCAACAAAAAGGCTATTAAGGTTTCCTTTTCATTAGGCATCTGGGACCAGTCTATTGAACTGAGAGATGCCACCACTCACATTATTTTTAATGCAGTTAATACAAGCTTATAACAATGTGTTCTATGTTCAGACACAAGACCATAGATCCTGTCACAGTAGCATTGCAACTGGGATTAAAATTTGCTAGTCCGGGAGCACTAACATTTGACAGATGAAATGTTTGCTAAACATGAACCTCATGTGATTCACAGCATGTTTGGTCTAAACTACAGGCTTAGCAGATTATGATAAATCATTAACATCTTTCCTTTTTGTGACTGACCAAATTGGATAGTAACATGGAAAAGTAACATTATTGTAATGTTGGTCTTACATAGGGGGTGGGACTTAATTCCTTTTATTTTCTTGAATAGCTTATCTCTCTGCCTTTATTCTGCCTTTATTACAATAATGTGTGTGTCAGCCCATGGGTTAAACTCTGCACTCCTAACAGGGAGAGATACATTACGACAGTTGCCCCCATTTGAGACAAATGTAATTATCACGCATGGCTGACTTTTTTCTTATTATTGAAAAGTTAAGTCGCTAATCTGTGAAGTTGTTCCTCTGCTGAATTAATTCAATTATCTGCCAGCATGAGCAGATCTCAAGGTTTTGGCGCTACAATGTTGGCGTGTGCGTTGGTTTTTGTACAGCATGTATTAATATCTCGACGCACAATGGGCTCGTGCCGTACATGTTGGAGCGTATGGATGAGTGTGCATGCCAGCCTGCACGAATGTGTGAGAGAAGACATGTTTTCCAACTCCCACTGGATCAAGGCCTTTATAATCCACTGAGCCGACATAATTCCACCTCACTTACAATGGATTTGTCTGTGCTTTGTCTCCTCATTATTGTTCCCATTCTCATGATAAGCTGCTTCATGATTCCATTAGTCGTCTGCCTTCGCCGGAGCCACGGGCCGCACAACCACAACTTCAGCCATGGACAATTACAGCCACTCGACTCTGACTGGACAGGGCCATGGGCAGTTGGACATGTAACAACTGGAACATTCTGTTTATAAGGGTTGAAATTAAGAATTTTACCACCCAAGATGTGTGGCAATGTGTGGGTTTCTTTATGTATTAGGTCTATGCTCTCAAACCTTTCACACCAAGTACCATCTAAGGAAATATTTGGCCTCCCAGTTACCACCATAACTAAACCAAGCCTAAGAGGACGATTCCAGAGCTAAGCTACACGGCTAAACCAGGAAAGCTATGACTACATCACTGTTAAAGTACTTTTATCAAGGATGACATACATTTGGATTTAAAAAACAAACAAACAAAAACTTCAAATTAAGCAAATACATATTCATGACTGAAAAGGTTTTTTGCATTCCACCAGATTTGGATACACTGATCAATAGAGGAAAAATATATAAATCAAGTCACCAACACCAACTGCCTTTCACAAACTCATTATATATTGAAATACTTTAATATACTTTGAAAACCACTATGGAGGAAAGCCTACTGATACTGGAAGGATGTTCTGAGGAGAGCTATGTATCCTGCACACCGACAGTAGCTAGTGTTCATTCTTTCGATCGCAGCTCCCACAGATGCATACTGATGTTGTGTCCTTGGGCAAGATACTTAACCCACCTCTCTCCCATTTTCTGAAGACTCTAGTATATGAATGTGCGTGCGTGTGAATTGGTTAAGTGGTTTCTTGAATGTCCATTGGAGAAAGAAAATCATTTTATCTGAAAGATGGAAGCAATGAGTACGATATGAGTGGGAGGTACATGGAAACAACATAATGGAGATGGGGGAGCAGGTGGTATAGGTTAAATGCCTGTGCATGAGGTCTGGGCTTTTTTAAAGACGTGTATTATGTTGTTTTCTGATCTATGCTATAATGTTGTTTCCACATCAAAAACATACCTGGAGTTGCGTATTGATTAATGCACACATATCTTTCAGGATTCCTTTTTCTATCAAACAGAAAACACTCTGTTCCACCTTGTGATGTCATGTGGCAGTACAGTGTTGTTAAACTCCATACACCTTCAGCTGAATTATTTGGATAATTTCAGCTCTGGAATTGCCAATTACTACTAAACAAAAGCTAAAAGGAGAAGTTAGGGTTAGTTAACTTGAAAACTACCACTTGATGACATCAGAGGGTGGAACAGAGCAAAGTGGAACACAGAAATGTAGACAAACAGTTAAGCGTTACTCAAACATGTGTGAATAAAACAAAACACAACACCAGGTATGTTTTTGATGAGGTAACATTATAACATGGTTTAAAGAGTCAGTTTTGTATAATATAGGATGGAAAACTAAACCTATTTTCCCAGAATCATCATGGTCATACAAGTTTCCTTACAGGCATGTGCGTCATTTTACAATAAAAAATGTATCCCCATGAGACCCTAACTTATCAAAGGGATGAAGCAATAAGTAGCCTTCACAATATTGACATGTATCTTCTTTCATCTTTCTTTAGATTTTTTTTACCTTCAGTCTCAATCTTGAATGTCTTTCTTTGGGTTTATTTATTGCCTACTTACCATTGTACTTCTTCAATTCACGTAGTGTTTTTGGAGTGCTTTGCTCCTGTGGTCACAGGGACATTTACCGCTATTTCACGAGCTTTGGCTCTTGTATGTTCCATAAAAAATAAAAAATATAAAGATTGGTCCTTGGTTTAGGTGAGCTGGGGTGATGTCTTTGCCCACAGTTAAACTATGTATCAATGTTAAATGTGCATTGTGTAACTTTTCTGTTGGATAGTCTGACACGTGTTTGTTGGATATGACATTGCTCTGCCTGGAATGTTCCACTGTATGACATTGAACAGCTCTACCTTACATTTATAATTACAGGTGGTTTTATAGTTCAAAAATACCAAGCTACATACCTCAGGCATTGTGACTTTGTTGCCTCTCCACAGGTCTGACTTGTAACTTGGTCTATTTTAGTTTCCATAAAGATAGAAATAGTTAATACCATACTGTGAATCATTCCAATGGAGAAAAGCATTTGATGGACCCTCCACTAGACACAATGCACGTTTAAAGTTCCCAGATCAACATTTTCCTGACCAATCCCTCCGATTTTGAAGTTATAATACACTGTTCTTCCTCCTTTATCTACGTCCATTTTCTCTTGTCTCTCTTCGCCTTCCTTCTTGTTTCTCTCTCTGTGTCAGACATGCTAATGCCATTGATCCGTATTGGAAAACAGGACAGAGACGTTCACAGATAAGAAGACAATGCTAACAGTGTCACATGGATTTCTTCCTGGTGTTCTGAGAGAGTGTTGTGGGCTTATGCATCAGAGTTCACAGAGTTCTGTCTTCTCTTACAGATTTTATTGGCAGTCTACTCCGGGCTCCCTTTAACTCTGTGTTTTTGCACTGTAACACAAATAAGTATATTTAACTGTTTTAGTGATGTTTGAAAGACGCTTTGAATTGAGGATATACACGATAGCACAATCCATCCATATTAACATTTACAGTAGGTATTGTATTTTACCTATAGTCAGACATGAGCAATCCATGTGTTGCAGCTGAAGATGTTTGGAGTTCAAATTCCTACATGCAAACAAAGCATTGATTTATTTATATGGCTTTTGTTATGGTTATTTGTGTATTTGGTCAGAACAGTGCATTTTATTGAACATGCATACATAATATAAACGCGATGGATTGTAGACATGGGCTAATTTCTAACTGTCTTTCTCACAAATTCACTTTTTTTCATACATCAGTGTACTTAAACATTTGAGAAAAGGTGTGCAAAGCTTCCACTGGTCTTGCTCTTATCACTGAACCACTGCCGCTCTACTACGGCACATAGTATTCCCAGTGGACTCTCATCCAGTACTAATCAAGTCCAAACCTGCTTAGCTTCTGAAATCAGACTAACTCAGGCGTTCTCAAGGTGGTATGGTCGTTTTCACTTTCTTCTTTCTTTATTCATTACAACAAATCAATCTTTTACTCTGTACAGTATGTATACAGATCATTGTAAGTTGCACTGCGCTTTCAAGCCAGTGTTTTCAGGACTTCAGATGAAATACTGTTTTCTTCAAAAGGTTGTGTAATTTATTTATCTAATGTCAGAATAATGTCAGACAAAGCAACTCCAGTGTCAAGGTTGGCACAAATGGTTGCTGTGGAGACGCTGGCAAACAAACTCTTTAAATGTGCCTCTCTCTCTCCCTCTGTTCTCTCTCTCTCACTCTGTTTCTTTCTTTCTAAGAGAAAAGGGCTTTGGGGCGAGTGAAGAGCATGGCTGAGTCCTCTCCTCTTTTGTCTGTTTGTCGGCAGAATGGTGGGTATTGATCAAGAATCGAACCCATGTCGCTCAGCACCATGGTCTAATGCACTTTCGACCCAAACGAGAAGAAGATGGGACTGAAAAAACAGAGATGAGTAACGGTGAAAAACAAAAACATGATGATGGTTCAGATGAAAAGAGAGATACAAATAGATGAGAAAGAGGCTTCAGGGGCAGATCAGGTCTTTACTCTATTGTGTCATTGAAAGCAAACATTAAAGTGATACTTTAGTTGTTAACATTGAATGTGTGTGTGTGTCTGTGTGTGTGTTTGCGTGCACGTGTGTGTGTGTGTGTGTGTGTCTGTGTGTGTGATATATGTGATATATATGATCAATTGATTCATGTTCGCCCTATGAATTTACAGTCGTTTTTTGTGCGTTGGTGCTTTGTGCTTTGTATTTTGGTTAATTAGATTTTGAATTTTGTCTTAATAAACTAAGAAACTGGTGCCTTGCTATATAATATATAATATTTCAAAGAACTATAATGCAGTTGATTTATTTAGCATCTTCACTCCATACTTAGTAATAGTAGAAGCAAGGATGAATATCTGAGCCATCTGCCCCTTCAATCACCACCACACACACACACACACACACACACACACACACACACACACACACATACATACACCCACACACACACACACACACACGCACACACACACACACGCACATGCACATGCACACACACGCACCACATTCATAAGTAAGATGGTTGAAGTGTGTGGCTAAGGACACAATGTCAGGGCCACACTCCTGCCTCACTGTGATACTTCATATTCCCAGGACAGTTCCCTCCCATCCAAGTTGTAACCGGGCCCTCCCTTGCTTAGCTTCAGAGAGCAAATAACTTGGGCAGGTACTAATAGAAGACTGAAATATGAGCTGCTAAACTCAACATTCCCTTCAAAATGTTTGTTAAGATCTAAAATACTGGGAGGTTTATGCAAAAGATCCCAAAGAGACAGGAAATATTAATCACTGTGGAGGACATTACAAAATAATTACAGCATAGTGATTGTGCTTTTTATCGGTTCGCAATAAACCTTATATCTCTTGTAGCGCACCTTTCACAGATCGACCAGCCCTCGCACACCTCACGTTACAACTCCACAAACTGTCACTTTAACATCTGTTCCCTCTGCTCTTTCATTAGATCCAGTTAGAGCTCCTCACCTGCACTGGCACCGCTGTAGGTCTGAGACAGGAGGAAGAGCAGTTAAGTGAAACGTGTTGAGCCCTCGCAGGTAATTACATCTCCATGCTAATGTCTAATTAGAGCACTCCGAGGGGACTCATCTGCACCACATTCATTAACATACTCTCCTCTTTACACACACAGGTTTGCCTCACACACATCAGGTGCTCTGTACGTCTACTGTAACGCGTCAATCTAGACCGGAGTATTTAGTGCACAACAGTATCTGCGGTCAGCTCCAAAAGGCCCCCCCCTACCAGTCCCACCACACATGGGAACACTTAGGCAGATGTACAGTGTATTTACAGCACGTGAACTTTTGGCCGGAGTCCTCACTAAAATTAGGATAATATGTTCCCTCATGACGGTGGTCGGCAGTAGCTGTTTAGTGTCAGTAATGGTGAGTAAGTCATCTGTAAAGACAACAAGACCAAAAGAATGAAAATATGATCTTTACAGAGTGCAGTTATCCGGTAATACTTGTACACTGTAATTGTGGTTTGTGGATGCTATAAAAAGCATGTGGTCTGCTTTTAACAGTGTTCTTGTCTACTTTTTGGCTATCGTGCAATTTAGTTTGCTCAGTGTTGCCGGAGCTCATGCTGCTGTTTATGGTACAAATGTGGCTATAAAGTAGTAGCACAAAAGATTATTGTAAATGCATTTCCTTTTACTCATTTACTTCAAGGTATATCTCAACAATAGTACTGTGTGTGTGGTCCATTTCCTACCCACAATAAAAGGAGAA
>KN491764.1:17177-32137 GCA_000787155.1 Scartelaos histophorus | reverse complement strand
CACACGCAGTGGTGGGACCCTTATACAGACTCTGAGCAGCTTCTGATCAGGAGTACCAAGACTATTTACTACACTATGATATTTGGCCCTCAAGCAACAGTGCAATGGTTCCAAACATGTGTCACCATCATACAGAAAAATGGCGTAGGTGTTATTATATTCAGTGTCAGTGTCTTTATATTTTCCACATTTTTGAATCAAAGTTGTGCAGCCAGAAAAAGCCTATAGCAACTTCTATATTGTCATATTTGTTTAATTTGAAATAGTAGAGACAGACAAATTAAACCCTCGATGCTCATCATTTCTCTAAATTTGTTCAGCGCTGAAACTCTGAGCAGAGTTTATGCTTCCATAAGTCAGGGTAGCGCTGATACTGTTGTCAGTTGTGTAATTGGGTCCACAGGTAATGTTATGCTGTTATGAGTCCCACCGTGAAATAATGTGAAAGATTAATCATTCGGACAGGAAACCCAAACTTACCCACTCCTAGGAGGCAAAAGATTCTGAAAAGCTTTTTCCTTTCCTTCACAAATAGATGGAAGGAAAAATATATAAGATTTGTGAAAGCTGCCTGTTGCAATAACAATAGTTGTGCATCATAAGAAGAATGCAATTATGGAGCAACAGCATTTTTTTAATATGAATCCAAAATTTGCAATGGCGTAAAAATATTGTGTTTTATATATATATATACTGAAGAAATATTGTCAATACAAGATCAGCTCCACAGGTTCTGATACTTCGAGGCTGTATCTTACTTTAGGCCAAAGGTACCTGGGAATGCATTCAGTTAACTGATAAACTACACTATAAATTTCTAACACCAACTTCCTGATGTTTTAATTTTAAGAGACTATACTTAGATCCATCAATGTAAAAAGTATAGCAACTACTGTCTCCAAGCTCCCTCCCAATGTTCCCTTCAGTCTTTACAGTAATGACAGCCTATAAGTGGGCGTACACTTACTCAGTCTATTTGCACTTCAGACACTCTGCATTAAAATTTAACAGCCCTCCCCCTATAGATCCCCCATAATATACTGTATTTTTATGTACATCCAATATTTATGGTTGACCGGAGTCCAATTGGGTTGATTTGTAGGAGCACACTGTCAGGAGCAGACAGACCAAATGGTGACAAATGTCTGCAAATTGTACTAGAGTTTTACCTGACACTGTGTGCTGTGCCCAGGTGGAATTAGAGCAGGTTACGGCGCTGGATACAGTTTCTGTCTTGAGACGTTTATCTTGTGACTCAGCAGCACTTTCAAACACTGTACACTGTGTGGAAAGTATACATATATTTCACAAATAATATTCAAAGGGAAACTAAACTAAAATATATTTACTGACATTCTGGCTTCAAGTCCCAGGGATACACATCCTAACTAAAATGTCCAAAATTAATCTGATTAATCCTTGGATATGTGTTATTACCTTGTCTTCTTTTGTCATGCATTTATTGTATTTTAGAAATGTGTTGTATACGTAAGCATTAAACAGCAATGAGCTGTTACGCAGTTTTAGCGCACAACGATAGTGTTGCACTTACACTACGGCTACAAACTGAAATGTCTCATCTGTGAGCCTGAAAAGCCTTTTCACTGTCTGTAAATGTGTAAAATATCAGTTATTTTAGTGTTTTAAATTAAGCTAGACATATAAAATGTGACTGCTTTATTATTGCAGTATTAATGCACAGCATTTTTGTATTTTTATTTAATTTACGTAATTACTATAGTAACGTTTTCCAAACTGGACCTTTCCCATCAGGAATGGCACAGCATTGACATTCCATCCTTGATCTTAACAGCCCCGCCGCGTGAGTGAGTGACTGATAACCTTGAGATATTAGCATTATCCAATTCATCAAGTCTGAGGATGTGCAGCCACCCAACGCACACAATTGATATGTTCTGTCACTATCACCCGCTGGTGATATGCTATCGTTTCATCTCACACATGTCCTTCAAGGTTACCCACACGAGTGCTAAAGATAATGCTAACTGCAGCCAGTGTCAGGATGTGATGGACTCCGCTACATGCTGAGTGGAAGTCCAATTTAAAGCAGTCTATTAAAGGGTCACTGGTGTCAGTGCTGATTTCTGTCCTTGATGCTACAGGATGTGATCCACACAACACGTGGCCTATAGAAATTGACCCCAATCATCACAGTGGGGAAAATAGATGGAATTTTTATAGCAAGTGCAACCAATAAAGCACCAAACAATGTCCCCATATCAATTTAGTTTGCTATTATTTAGAAACACAAACACTGGGAAACATGCAATCCCCCTGACATTTATTTAAGCATTGTAAGAGAAAAAAACCTAAATACTATAAGGGCTAAAGGCATCACTTGGGGCTCTGTGCCAGATGGGCAATAAACAGCCATTGAGCATCAGTTGTAAAAAGAAGATGCACCACTGCCTCTTATTGTCTTTTTGTACATTACTTGCTTACTTATTTGCACAGTAGTCACTTATTGCTGCGTATTAGATGAATACATTAATTTACTGGAGATGGGAGGAGGAAAAAAACATGATATGCAGATTGTTATTGAAATATGGCAAGTTAAAGAGGCTAGTCAACAATAGATCAAATTCAACATTTGTAGATTTTCCTGTTGGATATTCACATCAAAAGACAAAACTCTTGCTCCTATTTAGAAGTATGGCATCACCACATGTTAGAATCTCTGTCCACCAGTAGAGAATTGACCATTACTTCTGTCCAGTGCAATACAATTTACACAGAATCCACAGTAAGTGAAAGACCCCTTTGAGGCACATGAGCTCTGCACACAAACACTGCACAGGTTATTGCTGGTTTCACATCACATCACAACATTCTGTAGGTCATTTTTATTTCATACAGGGTAAGATAAAATTAATATTTGAGTTTTTCCTTGCCGAAGAAGGAGGGTCTAAGGACAGGAGATGCTGGGACAATTATCTATTTGCCTGCTTGTTATTGGACATTCTGTATTTTTGAATTATTTATTAATTATTATTATGATTTTTCTTATTCTGCTTCGTTCTCTGACATCTCTGTTTGCTAAATTAACAATTTTGTGAAGCCTGCCGAGATAACTGTTGTTGTGATTTTGGGCTATATAAAAATAAATTGAATTGAATATAGTTAAAATTATTTTTGTAGTCGTTGAGTGTTCTCTCTAAACAGAGATGATCATTCAACGTTCATGAATTTAACTTTTGGATATTTTTGATGAGAATACAATCTCTAGAAGAATAGCTCTGCTTCCCCTTCTGACAGTATGACATCACATCACATCATAGAATCTGAAAACCTCCCATTTGTAACCTTTAGGATTCGAGTGGGTATCTTGGTCTATCCATCTCTCCCACTCCCTCAGGGCCTGATCATTTAGGGGATTCCAGAAGCGTTCCCAAGACAGCTGAGAAACATTGTACCAGTTATAACCTCCTCCCAGGTGGCAAAGTGGCTCTCCTCATCTCTACAGGATAACTCCACTGCCATGCACACAGGAAACTCATTTTGACAAACTGTATCCAAAGCTGTGTCCTTTTGATCAGGACCTGTGGGCTGTATTGACCGCTGAATTTAGAGCTTTGCCTTTGGGGACAGTACACCTATTTTATCAGAGGTGAGGTGTAGTGTGTGGCTGTTTGAACGATTTAAACATGATTTTGTCATTTTGTCATGACTTATACATCTGTCAATATGTTTTTCTTGTTTTTGCTTTGCCTCTGTAAATCTCACAAAGGTCACCAAAGTATTTTTCCTCTCAATGGAAAGCGGATGATGCATGTGATAAACTATAAATATCATCGAGGTAAGTTATGTCTTATCTAGCAGAGCTGCATGGGTGACTTGCAGAATAGGACAGATTGCTGTGGCGTAGAGGATCAATATCATCCTTTAAACAGGGGCCATCCATAGAGCCATGGGCGGTAAATGCCAAAAAGGAAGAAAAAGCTTATTCAGACTCATCTGTTATAAGATGACATAATCTTCTGCGTTTAAAACCTGAAAAACTGAACTAGTTCATTTCAAACTGTTTGCAGCGGCCCAAAGTGATTCCTTACTTTTCTTAATACAGTGTCTTCATTATTCACTGCGGTAAATTTATAAGCACTTTTCCCAACTATCAGAGGTCAGGGGAAAATTTTGCCATTAAATCACTGTTAACTACAACTAGCATGCTAACAGTGCTCCAGTGCTACTTGGTCCATGGATAATAAAATGCTTTATAAATCAAGGCACATTTTTAGCTGCTTGTCAAATATATCTGTAATGGAGCAAACCAAATTTTACTTTAGTACATGGAAAACATTTAACCAATTAAGCATAGATTTTCCTGTAATCCGTGTTAAAAATGTTAAAAATGTTACTCTTCACAATCCAGCTGACAGCATGAGCAGAAAAAACCCTCCCAGGATCAGTGGGCCCACCCTCTCATTTGTCACTAGGTGTTCCCCGGCCTGCATGCCCTCTGCACAGCCCACAGCTTCACAGCTCCTGCACAAAACCATGCGGGTAATGAGAAAGATCAGAATGAGCGATGGCTGTCAATGAAAAGAAGAGCCCTGCAGGAAAATATCTGTCTCTGGATCACCGTGCCAACATTAACCTTCCCGTGATCAGGCCCAAGCGCCCTATACCACAAGGGATTGAGAGTATTGTTAGGAATCCCTCTATGTGATAGCCAGTGGTGAAGACAAGCAAAGAGAAAAACTATTGAAAAGACTGTGGCAATAGGTTGTGCTTATATTAGCTTTGATGTCGTAAGTATCAGGTGGAGACAAGAGCCTTATGCTGCTATAGGAAAAGAATCTTGATATAAAAAAATGAACCACACAGTCATGTTTGTAGATGCATTCACACTATTAATGTATCTGCCAACAGTGGGATCTGTATTGTGTGAATGGGCAAAAACAACATACACACATACAAACATACATTTTGTCTGGTAAATTTAACTTTATAATTTTAAGTCTTCTGCCTTGATTTCAAAGTTGTTCAATGCCATATCATGAAACATTCTTGGAGATGCAAGAACATCTGCACAGAGATAAGCAGGTGGCACACCCTTCATCAGAAATGCTGTAATAATGCATCATACTCCTTTAAAGTATGTGTTCTTGTTGTGAACTCACATGTACTTATTCAGTGCGTAAATACGTGTGAAAATTGTAGTATTGTTACTTTACGTTTATAGTTCACTGAAAGATATTGAAGACATTTTTTATATGAGTCATTAGCTTGGCATTATCATTATCAGCTCTAAATAGGGTAACACTTTTTTCATAGATGGGCTCCATAGGTTGTTGAATACCTGCTGTTTGAATCTACTGGGGACTGTCATTAGGCCTAATATAGACAATAGTCCCTCTTTGTAGACAGCAGAATAAAGGCTTGAGAGGGTCTGACAGACATGCACTTGGCAGAGACAGTAATGCTATCCCCGCAGCACCATGTAATTCACACCTGAGGGACAGGTTAGTACACTGAACCCAATCCTTTTGATTACAGCCACAGTGGAAAATGTATTTAACTCAATACTTAATTATGTTGAGGATTAACTCGTATTTCATTGTTGTACCTGGTCAAGGTGGCATTAAGTATCGTGGCAATATAATGCCAGTTTGTGATTACTGTGTCATATAATGTGGGAAGGACTGGTGTTTTCTTATTTAATGTGACATTTCATGAAATTCAACAAATGTACAAACATGATCTGAGGGACATCTGTGACAGCTTGTGTTTGGTTGACAACATCCTTTATTCTATTTGAGTTGAAATATTATGATGCTAAAAATAAACATCTTTACAACAACACTACAAGCAACTAACATAGACAATGTCAATGGCTCATTTTGGTTATGAAAAACATGCCCCAATCTATAATAGTTAAAATAGTCAACTATTTGCCCGTTAATGCCCCAAACACATGTTTAGTTTGTGTACATATTTGAGTTGAATACCTTTTTAATGTTGGCATTCATCACTATAATGATCCATTCATTTGAAAAACAACTGGACTATGTTCTATTTAAGGTGTTTAACTGCCTGCTTTGTAAGTGCCCTGGTACTTTATCAAGATAATTTATCTTAAGGAAAACCTCAGTAGATATAAAGTCATCTCACTGACTCTGCCAACTGGATCTGTAACAGATAAAAAGGCATTTTACAGCAGCTGGGTTTAAAAGTACACAGATTATTGAGTATTGACACTTTGAGATACAATTGCTATTATAATACTTCTTTACTGGAAGGGTGTGTGCAAAAGTAGATTAGAAGATAAATTATAATCTGACAAGAAAATGAGATGTTAAAATAACATACAGAAGAGAATGAAGAGGAATCAGTGCAATACCAATGAATAAATGATTTTTTTTTTTTTTTTGCAAGGTCAGCTGTTGTTCGTCTTCTCCAGGGAAACCTCCGCCAACACACATGAGCTCACACTGTGGTCAATCACTCGCTCACACATACATCAGTGCAGCGGTCTGCCTACACAGAGCAGCACCAGCCCAGCACACAACGTACACGCCTCATCTAAGTGTATACGAGCAGCGATTTACAGAAAGTGACACAAATGTTCTAATTAATCTAAGGTTGTAGTCATGCTTGTGTTTTTCTTTTTGACTGGACTTAACTGGTATCTTAACACACTATCTTCACTGAATTTATTTGAAGACAATTTATTTTACTACTACTGCACTGTACTACTGCATTGATCCATATACTTGTTGGAAATGTTTTTGTCTTTTTGTAGTAAGCAGTCAGTGGTTTGTGAAACCTACATGTTTCTGGGCACAGAAAGAGTGATATTAATTTACTGATTTTCAGTGCCTGGACTTTAGAACTTGATCGGAAGTGGCTTTTCATAAGAGGCCAGAGGAGAGTTGAGAGTTGAGGACTCTCAACAGGTAAGAATTAGCCCATTGAGGCATAGTACATTGTACTGGATTTAGGAGAGCGATAGTGACTTTTCAAGTGGAGGGTGTGCAAACTGAGATGCTAAAAATGAATGACACTGCCAAAAATGCCTTCTTTTCTCCACAGATCTGACCTGGAGCTTGGCTCATCAGGAGATAGGTGTAACACTTTAACCGTCTTTCCATGGAGAGAAGCAGATGATGGATCCACCACCAGAAAATGTGATGTGTTTTTAAAAATACAAAGTATGTTCCAGCACAGTATCCTTCAGACTGAATCTATACAAACAACATATGACAAAGTGACACATATTAAAGACGGTGAGATAAAAATGAATCCACATAAATTCAAATTGGAAGCAAAGAAAATGATTAAACTTTTTAGGATTATTTACTGCGTGCTGAGTCAACATGATACTTTTATTTATTCATCGACCATCAAAAACATTTATGAGTGTGTTTCTGCAGTATGCACCAAACAAGAAGCCATAAATCCCCCAATGTATCTTTCTATTCCTCTCCGAGCGCTCCATCCATCGCATCTCTCCACCTCCTCCCCTTTATGCCATCATTTGTCATTTTCCAGTGGCTCTGCGTCACATGACAGCAAAGATTTGCAGTCAATTTGGAATTCATCAGTCGTGATTGGATCATGGTCAAAGCATGGAAGAGGGGGGATCGTGTCTGGGGAATGGTTTCAGTGTTATTTCCTCGACACAGTAACTATAGGGAGTGCAGATAGATGGCAGAGGATAAAATATTTATGCTTGTTTGATACGTAGAGAATACCACCAACATACCAACCTGTTTTTATGTTTCCTGTTTAAGTCTGTGTTTTCTCCACAAGGTGGTGTCATGGTCATTAGCAATTCTCACAATGATCTTAGGCTGAATCCCCCTTGGCCAGACCACTTTGCCCTACCCCTCCATTTTGCGCATTCACATGTAGGGCTGTCCCAGTTCCCATTATGGCAGAATGGTAGGGGAAAGTGGTAGGGCTATATACCCCACTAAAAGAAGACTTTTCAGAATCAAACTTCAAATGGAGGGGTATGAGCAATTTCTCAGAATGCCTTGCAAATAACCAGCAAAAGCTCATAGCATCTGCTTACATAAAAGCTGACAAAGACTAATGTTGACGTATGTGATTGTTGAAAGGATGGGCCAAATTGTAGGGGTTGACTTTCAACCATTTCAACTGTTGCTCAGTTTCAAGGAACTGCAGGTGGAAATTAGCATTTTTTTGCTATCAACCTGATATATAAAGATATTACCTCTTTTGTGTAGTCAAAGTTTTTATGCATTGTCCCTGATAAATTAAGAAACTGAAGTAAACAAATGCTAAATAAGAATAAAAAAAGTATGTATGTCATTTTTTTATTCATAAATATTTAACCATGTTGATAGTTTTCTGTTCTCATTAACTCATTGTTCAGTCGTTTGCGCTGACAGGTCGGCAGAGTACTAACACTACTAACACTCTGGCATCAGGGTTAACGAGCTTTGTGTGGGTGAGACAGTGCAAGTGACTCAGGATCAAGTAACAGGGTCACGCACATTCAGGCAAAGGGCAGGAGACTAAACCTGGATGCACTCAGTAGAACAAGCTCTAAAATATGATAAAAAAAAAAATCTAAAATGTCATATTCATCAGATCCTTAAAATAAAGACAAGCTTTGTAACAGACAACTCTTTTATATACAAGGCAAAACTGCTTGACGAGCCTCGCAGCCTGCAGGCTGCAGGATCATCAACTGGTCCAACGATATTTGCCCCTCTCAGTATTCTCCTGTCCATTATTTTTATAAATGGAAAAGTTATGTTCTTAAACAACCACCAGATGTCACTAGTCAGCATTCTACACACTAGATTTGTAAGACTGGAACTTCTTTGTATTTAGGAGAGTAATCTAAAATTGATCATCTAAAGCCTGCCACTCTTTTACCTATTATGAAATATATAAGGAATACTTTCACTGAAATATATAAGAAACTGTAAAGGTATTTGAGTCAGCACTTCCTAACCAAGTTAAGATATATTGATAAACACATGTATTAATGTATCTCTTTATAGTTCCTGAAACTGGTTGATACCTGTTCCTCCTATCACTATGTTGACTTTATAATTTATTTAAAGTCTATTAGACCTTATGTTTACAACTTAAACAGTCTCTTAATGCTTTGTCTAATTGGTTAGGCGCCACGGCCTGTGCACTGTGCATTAGAGTCTTTCCAGTCTTTCTTACGTCCCCCCTGTGAGCCCTAAGATCTCTCTGTGTCCTTACATAACCTCAATAAGTAACTCAGCAGGGACAATACACTGAAATATGCTAATTAGCCCTTATGTGTCAATAGCCACTGTGACCACTACCAATCACAAAACAACACATCATAATTAAAAATAAAAATGTATGTTAAGTCAAGTGTCTTGCCCATGGACACAACATCAGCTTTCCAGATCAGGGAGCAAACCAGACAAACTACTAAATGTCATGATCTTTCACAGATTACAATGCACTTTACAGAAATGGCTTCTGACAAATGATACCAACAGATTCATGTACTATAAAGAATCTACTCCATTCCAAAAATAAAGAACTCTTTCCTTGTGAACAGCTTTATGTAAAAAGTATTTAAGAGCCCCTGTGATGTGAAGCATATGCGAACATTGCACATTGCCTTCACTTAAGTACGTCTCCATTCATCCTCATTTGCCTGTCCTGGTCGAGTATTTGAGCAGAGCAGATGGTGAGGCCCGGAGAGGTCTGTACAGAAGCACTCAGACGCACTGTGCAGAGCTGGATTGTTTTTCCAATTTGACCTGAGAGAATCCACACAGATAATCACCAGCACCGGGATCACGGATTTAGTCCTTCAGGGGCCACAGTGGAGTGCTGAATACAATACAGTCTCAAGACTTACATCCTAGACAGTGGCAGAGACATCAGCGAGGAGGACAGGTGGAGAAAAGATTGAAAGGGGTTAGAACTGATTTGAGTTGAATATTTGAATAGATTTTTTTGACAATGAACAAAAATGAACACAAACTATGAAAAAAAAAGTAAAATTGTGTCCTAATAATAGTACTTTTACTATATAAATTCTTGTGTTGTCTTTATACTTACTAAACTACTATATGCCTTGGCTAAAACTTTGTGAATGAGTAAGCTATTTGAATGTGGAAAAGCTCTGGGATAAACTGAAAACATAGACCATTTTGAAAATTGACCGATAAGAGTATTAATACTTAATATTTGTAAGGCAATAAAATGGGACTCTCTTCTTTTAGCTATACCTTCTGCAGACAGACTGTTTAAAAAGTTCTGTCTGTGAAAAGCTGTGAAAATTTGATAATTAATGAAGTATTGTTTTGTTATTATTACTTACAGCCAGTGCTGTGTCACACAAATCCACATTACTGTCTCCACTGACTGTAGTGAGTGTCATTAAAAGCTGCAGCAGACATGTTTCACATCTCATTATGTGGCTATTAAAGACACAGCCTTATTATATTTCATACACAAATGAATATGGCATTAGTCCAGATCCCAGTAAATCCTGAAAGAGCTGCATTTGAGCTCTTAATTATGTGCCTATGATACACACTAATTCCCTCTATGACTACAAAGATTTCTTGCACGTACACCATGGAAAGAAAATCAGCATCTCAAACATATAACACATAATTTTTGTATATTATCTATAGCATGAGATATCTCCATCTATGAGAGATCTATAGTGGAGGACAGGAACTGGTTGTCAGAAGATGAAAGTTATGTAGTCTGGGTTTGTTTTGTAGCTGTTCAACATCTCAAACAGAAAACACTAAAGCTAAAAGAAGCTGATTTTTTTTTAAATGTGTGTTTATAAGTCAGTGACAATATTTGCATTATAAATATGGTCCATGTTTAACTAGATTGTAGAAAGCAAAGATTGAAGAAGAAACCTTTTATAGGCCCTACTGCTCATGGACAGTGCCACTCTAAAAAGGTAACATCATTCATAAATGATAGAAGTACATAATGCTTAAGTCAGTACTGACAGCTCAGGGCTTAATGCACTTTGTACAACGCCACACAACATGTGTCTCTTTGACAAACATAAGGTTATTTTTTTAATGTTTGTAACTTCTATACATCCATTGAAAACTGTTTTTGAGCTGAACATAAATGTGCCATAATTACAATAAAGATGAAAAAGCGATCATGTTTTTTACAGACAGAAAAAGACTGCAACTCTGAGGGCAGTTGCCCTTCTGCATATTGACACGCATGTATAATTTAGAGTCTGCTTGGCGTTTTCAGCAGCAGTGCATAGCTCGCCATCCTTTTGGACAGGTGCAGTCAGGCGTTATGGCTGCCTCACCACCAAACCCCCTCCCCCCCAACAGAATATTCAAATTAAGTTGTTTTTACCATATCATAATGTTGCAGAAACAAATATACTGAAATGCACAACCCTTTCTCTCCTTTATAGTCACTCGGTTTCATGGCATCCATTTCAAATGTTTATTTTCTCAGTCTGCAAAGCTTCAGCAAAGGAAGCCATAATGACACCTGCTTGTTTTTCATATGCTGGGTCTGAAAAAAAGATAAAGCTTGAACATAATAACCGGGTAAATATTAGCTGAGGAGCTATTGGATGCAGAGGGGTGCATTGTAAACCGCCGTTGGCGTTTATATTGTGACAGATAGAGATGTTTGGGAGCAAAGGAAGCTTTTAATCAAACTGGTATCCGGTTTTTAATTAATGCAAACAATTAATTGAATCTGGAAGCTGTGGTCTACATTCACGCTGTATCATGATGCAGCATATATATTTTCAAGCATTTAGTTTGCCTCAGTGTGTACAAATCTTACATGATAAAACTGAAAATGAAAAACATATGTAGATAAATATACCCACCATAACACACTGCTAGAGGTGTTTTCTTATAAATTTACCATAAAATACAAAGTAGCTTCAAAAACAAAAGTGTCCACCTTTTCATCTTATTGCTCTAATCCGCTCATCCTTGTTTCTTTCACTTCTCATCTCATACCACATGGGCTAATGCTTGTAATAACTGCACTATAATCCCTAGTTAATGATAAACCTAATGTTAATCCATCATTATGAACCCCAGAGGAATAGTTCCAAATGTGCACCATGACAAACAACAAAATCTGACTTTCTGCCCTTTTTTACTTAATTGCAAATAGACGACTTCACAGTGACACAACACTTCTTAATAGTCTTGGCTGGTCAAGATCAGTAATAGTCTTAAAATGTTTTCCTGCAATACAAATTTTACGGTCTAATCAAATTGTCAAGTTAACCAGATCCTATAATTTTCCCACACACATTAACACAAGATGCTCTGATCATGTTGAGCAGGCAGTAATGTGTTTCTGTACAAATTTGTTCTCATGTTACAAAGGCTGGACGCGCCTCTCTCTGCCTCATCGCTCCTTGGGGCTGGTCACTGGGGGACGGTGTGTTGCCTACATTAGGACAGATCAGGACCAGTGCAGTATTTAAAGCTCTTTTAGCGACAGAGGAGAGCATTTCCTGCTTGTTCTGCTCCACACCGGCATCAGTCACACTGGAGTAAGTACCTCACAGCTTACAAACGCTGATCTGTGCATCTTAGATTTGGAAAAGTTTAGCTACTGGAATACCAATAGTAAGTTTTTAAATACAGAACATTTTAAAACAATAGGGATAGAAGTTTCAGGTAAGTCTAAGAGCATGTGAATTGTTTCTATTTGCAATAAAACTTACAGCATAGAACTGAATTACTTAATTTCTAAAGATTAGGCCTGTGGAAAGGTAAGTAACAGTACCAGTATCAGTTGTTACTTTTATTTTAAGCTTTCTTTCATTTAAGCCAAGTTTGCTCTTATTACAATCTTGTTTTATAGTTGAGACTTATTTGTCATGGTTTAGTTTCAGCTTTACTGGATTCTTTAATAATTTAGCACAATATGGAAAATAGAAGCCTAAAACTTTTTGATGTTGTCATTTGTATGTTAAGAACAAGCTTCCTACCATTCTTCAGTTAGACAAATGTGGTTAGCCTTGGGCCATTAGCGCTGAGTGGCCGGATCAAATACAAAAATTTGTAACAATTATTTATATCTGCTCGGAAATGATGGTCATGAAATCCACAGACCACGATCTTTATCAGTAATGTGTTTAGACCAATGAAGGGGCTTTAATAATGCACTTACTTTGTGGTTGGTTAAGGCTGAAAGGAAATCAGGGTCAAAGGTCCACCAAAGAACTAGAAACTGGAGGTTGTTCCAGGTACTAAAACATTTCTGAGATTTTAAGCATATGATATTAGTTTTCTCATTTTTAACTTGTATTTTGTGATTCTTGAATATTAAAGCAACCCCCCCATTTGAGATTTGGGTGGTAGGAAAATTCTACATGCATCACATACCTTATCCCCGCCCACATTCATGTAGCTATTCTTTTATTATTTTATTGGTGAATATGGTGAACAACAGACCAGTTATGTGGTTTTGAACAGCAAATATTAAGATTTACAAAATGCTAATAAATTACCTAGTTGTATGAAGACCAAGGTCAAGACTTGCCTATCTGAATATTCAGGTCACAGATATGGTGCACTATTATATGGCCAAAACATCATTCTAATTATGGGAATTGTGAACTCCTATTACTGATAGAGCTGCAGTTAATTACAGCCGGACTTGCGATGTGGTCACCTTTAATAAGACATCACATCCACACTTGGCCTAAGCTGCATCTGTGTGTTTTTCTATTGAGATTGTATTTGCACAGTGATGTCACTGGGAGTTTTCTAAAGCAGTTTAACCATGATTCATCCAAACACAACAGGATTTGTGCACACTAAGTAAAACTGTGTTGGATTGACTTATGGCACACAGTACCCTGCTGTTGCCCCTGTCCAAAGCTAAGTCCATGATTGTATTTTAATTATTTCCAAAGAGAATTCACCAGCTTCTATCGGTCTCACAATGTTATTTGTCCTTTCAGCATGACAGAACCATACAACCTAATTGCATGGGCATTTTAATTTTTTTTTTTCCAATCCTCCCAGGCTAGTATTACCCAAGGACATCCAGGACACTGCCCCCAGCTGTGAGCGACATAATTGCTTTCTCCAGCACAGAGACTTCACTCCCCAACACGACAGATTAGCTTAGCGCCTTAATCATTTACCACAAACTGTAGTACATTGGCTGCTGAATTTTTAATTTGTGAAGTCATTTTGTTTGGCTTTATTGACACGCAGAGTACAGCTGACTGTGGAGGGATGAACTTTGGCAGAGAGGTGGCTCGGCAGAACAGCGCTTACACTTACGTGATAGAAGATGATGCCCCAGCCCTGGCAACTCTAAATATAATCGGGGTCAGTATACATTTTCATTAACTTTCACTAAGGACCAAAAATATGAATAGTAAAAGCATATTTTTGCTACTATATTTTTCTCACATACTTAATGTATGTGTGTACTACTTTGGAATGGTACATAATAACTAAGTCTATACTAACTGTGTTGCCCTTGTGGCGTTATGAAATACCAGTTGGCTGAGAAGGGTGACCTGGCCATCCTTGAGAGCCAGGTGAGAAAGAGCCCCGAGGTCCTCCGAGAGAAAGATGAGTTGGGAGCCGGTCCCCTACATCATGCTGCTGCAGGGGGGCACGTTACCCTCATCCAGTTCATCATGTCTGTGGACTCTGAACGTAAGCCGCTCTTCATCCATCACAGCTAACCTGCTGGAAAACATCTGCATTATAACCATATATATAAACACATCAGATCATCACCTCCATAGAATTTACATGTGTGACTGTGCTTGTGTCCCAGAGCTGAACAGCAGTGATGAGCAGGGGAATGTGCCACTCCACTGGGCTGTGGAAGAGAACAAGGCCGAGAGCTGCAGGTTACTCATGGACCTCGGGGCCGACCCCAACATCCTCAACAAAGCCCTGCTGGCTCCTCTGCATTTGGCTGTGAGCAAGGGACACAACAACCTCATCGAGGTTAGGACTCTTTCC
>KN491764.1:3092-15753 GCA_000787155.1 Scartelaos histophorus | reverse complement strand
TGCTTATGCTATTAGTGGCTTTAGTTACAGTTAACAGTGTTCAGGCGATCTAGAAATGTTTGGTTTCTGCTCTAATAGGTTTTGCACTCGAGTAAATTCACTTAAATATAAATTAATTCTATCATTTTGAAGTTGGTCTGATCTGATTATGTTCTCCAAGTTGTAGGTAATTTACATATTTTAGCACAAGTGGACTTCCTGATAATACATTAGTCATTTTTCATGGGGCTTGGGACTGGCACAAAAATATATCCTGATAGCAAAGTTGTAAATGTTAACTCCAGAAAAAAATACTACTACTAAAGACAATCAAAATCCACGAGTCTATAAGTAAAGTAAAGCAGCAGCAGGTTTTGGTCTAATTAGGTGCGGTTGAAATTAAACTTGAGTAAGATTATAAATCACAGGCTAATCTGTCCTTCCTGGCACCTGCAATTATAGCACGACCGGTCCACGCCGCTCCATCTGGCCTGTACCCAGGGTGCCATTGAAGTCGTCAAACTGATGTTATCTTCAGTTGATCAAGTGGCAGACATCATCAACCTGACAGACGGAGCATGTCAGACACCCCTGCACAGGTGCACAACTACTTACCTGCTTCTCTGGCCTCATTGGCTTATTTATCTAACTAAGTGCATTCTCAGTATGCTAATGAACAGGGCACAATGGTAACTTTTCAGGCTAAGCTCCCCAAAATGATAACTGGCATCGGGATACTCATGGCAAAATTACAAACAAATGGACAAAAGGAAACATGTATCACATTAGGTTTAATATTGTTTGTTTAAATTGTTGAATTATTGTGACATGTTTAACGTGTTCAAATGAATTTCTCTCTTGACCCAAAGTTGCTCCATGCTACCCGTTTGACACCTGTGGCATACAACAAGTCTTGAATGTGCAAAATTTACAGAAAAGAAATGTTCACAAACTTCTGGGATTTTTTTCCAGTAACTTTTGTTCACTTTTCAGGGCAACAATATTTGACCACACAGAGCTGGCTGAACATCTAATTTCATTGGTAAATTACAAATTACTTTTCTACCTTGTCTCATGTTACAATGACCACATTTTGAACCATGCAATATCTAGGTAAATATTAGGTGTAAAGGGTAATGACCCTGCACCATCTGTTGCCCTGTGTGGAGTGTTTAATATGACTGGTCACTAGGATATTATGTATCATCTGCTTCCTATTAGCAAACAATAGCAAAATACAATGATTTTGACAATGATGAAGCAGGGAGAGTAAGAGTGACTGTTTAGTGACATTCAATATTATCAACATCTGATCATAAAAGGATTAATATCTGTATAGAGACTAACTCCTTCTATTGTTGTCAGGGTGCAGACCTGAACAGTGTGGACTGTAAGGGAAATACTCCTCTGCTTTTGGCCACAAGCTGTGGATCATGGAGGACTGTAGCTCTGCTTCTGTCAAAAGGTAAACTACTACACATTACTGTCACAATTACCATGTAAGATATGTAGGTTTGTATAAAATGTATTATGTTGTATTTTCAGGGGCCCGTGTCAGCGTGATAGACAGACGTGGATGCAATTTCCTCCATTTGGCCATTCTGCAGCCAAAAGGTCTGAAGAATCTACCAGAGGATATCCTACAGGTAAAAACTGTCATTATCAGTTCCTGTGAAGTCAGCCAATCATAACCAGACTGTGATCAATTAACCAATAAGGATTACCAAAAAAAAATTGTGGCAGCCCATGTCTCAGACCTGTCCATATTCCTTTTTGAAGTTTGGACATAGTGGACAGACAACTCAGTAACCAGCCAATTGATATTGTTTTATGGATATTGAGGAAGGAAGTTAAGTTAAACATAATTAACACCATTTATGTATGTTTTCATTAAAATTACAAAGTACTTAGAATAATCCCTTTTAGTATCTGATCATGAATAGAAATGTGTGTTTGCATAATACAGTAGCATGATTTTATTAGCTTCTCTTCTATGCATAGGTATTATGGAAATTATTATGTACATTAATTAAGTACCTAATTGCGAGGATTGCCTCACAAGAAGCAATTAAGTCTAGTTGCGCATATTATATTTTTAGCTGATGATGCCTAACACCAGGACTTTGCATTATTTATTGAAAAAAACTATACTGAAGTTAATTATGATTACAGCATGCATAATGGATTGTGTCTAACTTTAGCTGTGCAGTGTAAAGTCATTGCTGAATTGTGAGGACAATGAAGGCTGCACACCTCTGCACTATGCCTGCAGACTGGGCATCCACGACTCAGTCAAAAACATGCTGGGCCTGTCCGGACAGAGGGGCCTGGAGTACAAGTCCAAAGACAAGAAGTCGGCCTTACACTTCGCTGCCCAGTGAGTTCAAAGAGTCTCACAAGAAACAGAGAACATATTTAATTTATTTATACACGGGTTTGGCAACAAAACACAATTGAATAGTAAGTTACACATTCAGACAGAGCTCAACCAAAAACCACTGTATCCCTATGGTTACCCACGCCTCTGTCAGTAGTTTTAAGGGGAGGCAGTTTATCAATGTACCTTTTTATGTGGCATACACCTTTATAGTTCGACCTAGGCTGACCTTACAAAACTAGAACATGATTAATGCATGGCATCCTAACCTAATGGAGAGTGAATATTAGTACTATTGATTTTCTATTATGCAAACAATATCAAAGGCAGAGGGCAGATAAAGACCAACAATCATCTTTCATGCCTGTCCCTGAGACTGACAGAAGCAGATGCTGACTTCCAACAAAAGTAAAGTTTAGATATTAATGATATTATGAGGGGCTTTCACTCAAACACATACTGTATCTCTGTGTATCTTGTGGGTTGGCTGGTCTTTGATGATTCTAACAAGTTAATATTAAATAATGTACTGTACCCTGATGTACATGGTAGGTACGGTCGTCTGAACACGTGTCAGCGTATCCTGGAGAACATTAAGGACTCTCGTTTGCTAAATGAGGGGGACGAGCGTGGACACACTCCTCTGCACCTGGCCTCTGCTGGAGGACACACCAAAGTGGTGCAGCTGCTGCTGCGCAAGGGGGCGCTCTTCCATTGGTAAGTCTTCTGTCAGGAATAAACTACCTCTAATATAGTATGAACGCAATATTTCCATTTAAAGACCTAATGCTTATGACATATGAATACTATAATCTTTATATATTTGTGATGCTGTAATGTTGTGATCCTGTAATGTTGTTAATGGTGTCTGTAGTGATTATAAGGGCTGGAGTTGTCTGCATCACGCTGCCTCTGAAGGATATACTCAGACTATGGATATTCTGATCTCAGCAAATGTAAAACTTCTGGATAAAATTGATGAAGATGGGGTAAGACAACCATTTTATTCACCTTTAGTGAATTTAAAGTGTAAAGAATTGCTCTAAATTTCTAATCATCACAGAACACGGCACTGCACATAGCTGCCAGGGAAGGTCATGTGGCCGCAACCAAACTGCTGCTGGCCCGTGGTGCTGAGATCCTTCTGAACAAGAACGAAACATCTTTCATGCATGAGGCCGTGCAGAATCTGAGGAAAGATGTGGTCAATGCAGTGATTGACAGTAACAGGTGCGAAGACACAAATGTATCCAATGATCTAAAGGAATGAATGAAGGCTAATGTTCTGTACTTGTCCTGCTCCAGATGTGCAGAGGCACTGACCATGTTTATCCCAGGTGGGACACAACAATGCCCCGTTCTGGACATGATTGAATACCTCCCCGAGTGCAGTAAGGTCTGTCACTGAATAACAAACCAAGCCAGCATGAGGGGGGGCACAAGACACAAACTAAACAAATCATATAGCTGGTGAAATGGCAGACCATAGTGCATTGGCTTATCATTTTGGTCAAAACTGTGCAGGGTGTTCCTAATCTGCATTGGTCAGTAATATAAAGTCATTTAACATCAGTGCATAACTACAGACAATAATATGGAGATAATCATGCTCTTGATTGTGTATGTTAGACAGTAGTTTTTAACACAAATGTCTCTTGCTTCAGCACCTGCTGGACAGCTCTGTGAAGGAGTCTGACGATGATCCCAACAGTCCAGAATTCCATGTA
The DNA here is from genome assembly GCA_000787155.1 of Scartelaos histophorus. Taxonomy (NCBI): domain Eukaryota; kingdom Metazoa; phylum Chordata; class Actinopteri; order Gobiiformes; family Gobiidae; genus Scartelaos; species Scartelaos histophorus. The sequence continues at coordinate 11,670 of KN491764.1, read as the reverse complement.
AACCACACAACAACCCCGACATGGACAGATAGTGGAAGATCCAATGTAATAATGTTATCTTTCCTGCTTTCTCTTACAGATTAAGTATGATTTCAAATGGCTCCAACCTCCCATAGAAGCAAGGGCAGCACTATTAGTGCCACATATTGGACCTCTAGCCTCACTTAATGTAAGATAAATTCAAATTGCATTCAAATTTAAGTGTGCATAAATGCCTAGAGAACTTTTCTCCCTGCAGTCAATGGTCAAACACAATCGCATTGAACTCCTTAATCATCCTGTGTGCAAAAAGTACCTGTCAATGAAGTGGTACGTAATTTAAGACATTTAAAATTACTTGGATCTTACATTAAGAACATCTCTCATCTCATCTGTTATCTGCAGGGTGGCCTACGGGAGCATTGCCCATGTTCTCAACATGTTCTTCTACCTGTTAGGCCTACTGCCTCTCACCCACCTCATAGTGTCTTTGAGGCCCACATATAACATCACAGAGACTGGAGAGCGTGTTATTACAATGGGACCCATTAGCTTCTATGAGGTTAGCATTGTCTTCAAGTGCATTTTCTAATAGAGAGAGAAAGCCAAAGCAGATTATTAAATATGAGACTGCATCCAGTATAAAAGGCATGGAGGACAGCATAAGAGTAGCTTTACTCCAGTGCTCATTAAAGAGATCAAGGTTGTGTCATCAAATATTTTTTAAATTATTTTTGCATATGTCTGTAGATATTCGGCAAACCTTGTCAGTAACATAAAGTTTGGACGTTGGAGCACAGAATAAAATAATAATGAAAAACATGACCACAACAGCACAAAAATGTTTCTGTCATTAGAGTGGAAAAGCAACAGCAACTACATTATTAGTATAAGTAGTGAACCTGTAGTGATATTCATTTTCCGTGTTTTATTACACAGACAGTAGTGGTAAAAATTTTGGATAGCCAACTTATTTTATTTGTTGCAGCAAAGTGTGTTCCTGTCTATCTGCATGGTGATGGTGGTTGTCATGAACATCTACTCCATCTGTAAAGAGGTTGTGCAGATCTCTCAGCAGGTACTGTAATGTCCATGTCATTACCTCTCATAAACCACATGCACATAAATCTACCCCAGGACTGGTCTGGATGGACACCACTGCCATCAGCTGTGATGGATCAGCACTCTCCCACTCCCATTTACAGGATCATCCCATGGCCAGGCCATCAAAGTCACCTTCACAAACTCCTTTTTTTATACTATGCTCAACATAAGGTGAAAATCATGCTGGCATCTTTTTTTTTGTCTTTAAAGCGCTTGTGCTACTTCAAGGATACTTCCAATCAGATTGACTGGTTTTCTGCCGTGTGTTCTCTGGGATTTGTGATCCCCCTAATGCTAAACGCACAGGGGTCCTTCCACTGGCAGGTCGGAGCAGTAGGTGTACTGAGCTCCTGGGTTGGATTCCTACTTTATCTGCAGAGGTAAACTTCCATTAGTGGAGTTTCCCCTGTCCATAAAATTGTTGATGGTGTGTGTGCATATTATATATGTGTTTAGGTTTGAAGATATTGGTATTTATGTGGTAATGTTTGGAGAGATCATGAAGACTTTGGTCCGCATTGTAATGGTCTTCTTGTACTTGGTGTTGGCTTATGGATTGGCGTTTCATGCTCTGATGCTCAACCAGGTAATTTTAAAGTACAATTTTCCTTTTACCATAAAGTAGCAAGAATAAAACATTCAAATGTCTACTCTAGAAACAAGCTAGCAGGGGGCTACAGTCTTTTAAGGGCTATTGACTTCTTCACTTTACATATCCCTTGCGCTACAATGCATACTGCTTTAAATGTTTCATCTCAAAAAAAAAAAACTAAAACAGAACAAACAACAGACTATATCTCTGATCTACAAAATCTATTCTACATTACAAACCTGGCAACATTTAATTACTAACACTGCATTTTTGTGCACGCCCAAAGGGGAAAAAAATTGACTATATATTTTTAGATTTTATATACAAAGCACAAAAACTAAAAACACATGTTCTATGTTTTCTGTAGAAAGAGTTTGATAGTGTCCCACTCGCTATTGTTCAAACTTTTGTGATGATGGTTGGAGAACTGAACTACCAAAACAACTTCTTGGACTCTTACCTGAAAGATGAATTGCCTTTTGGTATCCTGACATATTTCATTTTCATCAGTTTTGTTATGTTAATGCCAATTCTGCTAGTCAACCTAATGGTAAGTGGAGCTGAATTGCTTCCTCATATTTTTATCAAAAAGTATTAAGTTATTTTATCTGGCTTGCACATCTAGATTGGTCTGGCTGTTGGAGATATTGCAGAGGTTCAGAGGAATGCAGCACTCAAAAGAATAGCTATGCAGGTTTGGGCCGTTTATCTTAAAAGTATTACATTATCACAAAAAGCAAAAGATTTTATTTTTATCTTATTATTTGAGATTACACAATATATCCAAAATGTAAACATAAAGAATATGAAAAAAGTGCAATATATGCTATACCAAACTACTTATACTGAAATGTTGTTTTTGGCAGATTGACTTGCATACCTCTCTGGAAGACAAGTTGCCCTATTGGTTTGTGAAGCGAGTTGACAAACCTTCCACTACTATCTACCCCAACCGCAAGTGCTCTAAGGTAATTGTATCTTGTATTATTACATTGTGTCAATGCGCATATTTGTTGAACTAACTTTGGTAAATTTATACTGAAAGTGCATATAGATCACATCACTAAAACATACTTAAAGGTCCTATAATAAACAAAATGGATTCTTGTGAGCTTCAAGACGTTATAATGTTGTTACCTCCTCAAAGACATACCTAGAGTTGTGTTTTGTTTCATAAACGTTTGGGTTATCCTGGTTCAATAGTCTGTCTATATGTTCAAAGCTCAAAATGCTCTGTTCACCCTAAATCATGATGTGGTAGTTTACAAGTTAATGGCTACCTTTTACTTTTAGTTCAGTAGAGAATCACAATACCAGGGATGAAATGATCCAAATGACTCTAGCAAAGGTCTAGTGAGTTTAAAAACACAATGGCATAGTTCTGGTATTACCCCAAGACATCACAAGGTGGAGCGTTTTCCATTTGAGAGAAAAACCTAATTATGTAGGATTGGTATATTAAACATTATGAATTAAACAAAATACAACTTCAGGATGTTTTTGCAAAATTTTCACATAATATTGATCAGCGCAATAAAAAATAAATAGCACAATATGGATCCTTTAACATATATTTACATTAAGAATTTTGTTAATTTTAGAACTCACCACTATTTCCTTTATTGTGTAAAAATATGAGAAATATTTACCACAGGTGTTATCCCACCAAACCATATACTGGTAATAATAAGAAAAATTGCATAGGATCAGTTATTATGCAATAACCACGGGAGGCTATCGATGTTGCAAGTTTGGCCTAATTTTTTTCTTTTTTTTATGTTTCTAATGACATATTACTTGATTCAAGGCTTTCTGGAAGGCACTTTTATGGGGTGAAGATGATAAACTAGTGTGGAGTCGCATGCAGGTCAAATCGCAGTCTTGCACAGTGATTGAGAATGAACTCAAAAAGCAGAAGTACAGGTAAAAACACTTCATTATAGTGTCCCAGTGATCTCTGTGTGGTGTATGATACATTAGCAGCCCCTACTGGCCATTGTTACACACTACACTGTCTGTAACGTTCACTTAATGAATTAAGCCATGTATGGTTTTCTGCAGAATGAAGGAAATGACAAGCCATCTTGAGAAGCAGCACAACCTCTTGAAGCTCATAATTCAGAAAATGGAGATCAGTTCTGAAGCTGAGGAGTACGATGGTCCCATACATCTCAAAGGCAGCAGTCTGTGGCCAGCCCTGAGCCAGTCCAAACCCAAGACCCGGACTGAGTCTCGCTGGATGCCCCTCCTGAAAGCTATAGAGACTAGGAAAAACAACTAACATCTATCTAAAATCATGTAATGATCTCAAGTGTGCAATGTGACTGAAAACTTTATAGCCTTCAAATGTTGTGTTTTATTTACTGATTATGTTATCCAAGAGCAATTACATCCTATTAATGCTATATGCTAATATAAGCTGAATTGATATAATGTATGCATGTTATTCGCACCAGTCTATGCATATATGCTGTTGACGAGGCTAATGTTACTCTTTAGTTAGATTGTGTCAATGTAAGTAGTTCATAAATTGTTTGAGTCTTGATGTTTCATTGATGTTCTTATATTATTATGTAGCATTATCATACTAAAGGTAAATAAAATGACATGAAACATAAAGTAAAGTATAATTTATATCAAGTATAACATACATATTTTGCATAGAAAACCCCTTAAGTTATGTGCGTGCAGCTGTTGCTCTACATTTTGGACCCTGATGGAGGTCATGACCACTAAAAGTCAGTGCTGACGGACAGATTCTAGTGTTGCCGTTGCAGTTTAGTGCAGTTTAAAGTGTAATTTATTACTATCGGCCCCAGTCTTAATGCCAGCAACATTGTCATCTATCAAGTACATGTGTTTTGAGATTAGGTAAAAGCACTCACTCTACGAAGTGCATAATAAATCCACTACAAAAACTACGTAAATGTAATGAAAAAAAAAAACAGTTAGTAAATGTACATTATTTATTGTGAAGAGAAGGTGAAGACTTCTTTTACTGTTGTTTTTTAAAAAGCATCAAGCAGTAATAAGAGTGAGTCTTTGCTTTTGTCACTGACACATGCAGTGGCTTCATCATGTCATATGCTGTATATAAAACTTTAACCACGCCTATGGCTTTAGCTGGGAGCAGCGGTCCGTCTGATGTCAGGTGTCTGCGTGAAAAGTCCATGAAATCTGGGTGCAAGTGTATCACGGGAATGTGGTCCTGGATTAGGTTTGGTGAAGTTTGAGCCCTGTGAGCTGCCTGCCATAGGTACACTGTATGATAGATATGGATTCCAAGGATAATAGAGCTGCACAGTGTCCCACAATGCAGAAATGCACTAGCATGTAAATATACAGTAGCCTATAAGACTACGTTAAGTTGGATATGATTTTATCATGGTACCATGGCAGCTCTAATGGGGATCCATATAAGCAAATAACTTTCTGAAACATATTGTGATATAGAAGTGCCTATGTTAAGTTAACTTAGTAATGGGAAGCATCAACAATATGACGATACATTTTCTAACTTCAAAAAGAATAACATAATATCTGCTACTGGAGTGGACTGTGTATTCTAAAGCACACAGGATGCAGCAATGGTCAAATTAAATATGCAATAGATTATTGATGAACTAAAAGCAGATACCTCACTTGACTGAGGTTCACAGTTTTAATCAGACCAATTGAAATCTCTTGTTTCTGACAGTACAAGCCAAGTACACCTTCCTTGAGGCTGCCTCATTGGCCTTTCTAAATCCTCAAGCTCCAATGACAGACCTCCTCCTGTACCTGGAACTTGAACAAACTATGTAAAGTTGCACTAAGCACTATTGATGGTCATTTTCAAAACGGTGTGAATTAAATAGAACAACAAGTAGAGCTTGGACTCACTCCGTCTCAGGATGGCTCCTCTGCCACCCCCTCGCCATGCCAGTGCACCAGATGTCATGGGAACCTCCAACAGCTGTGGCCCGTGGACGTAGGCTGCGTGTGAAACGCCGCTCGATGTGCAGAAACCCAATCCCTCTGTGAAACCAGCACAGGATTAGGCACTTTTGATAAGGTCCTCAAGACATTTCTATTAGCTACACATCTGTGCTGCACCAGTGAAAGACAGGTTTATGACTATGTGTTTATTTACAAACAAGGCAGCTAAATGGCAATCATTTTACCCAGATAGAATTGCACAATAGCTGCACTTATGGAGGTGGCACAAAATATATACTTGAATGAGGCTTAGTGTGATTTGGAAATGGTTGATGTATGAAGCGAAGTTGCCCTTGAACCACTTTCACAGGAGACCCAGAGTGAGGTCATGGTAGCTTGAAAAAGGGGAGGAGAAATACTCAAACTGCATACAGATGCCAAGTCCTGGTGCTTAAATTGGAGGGGTTGCACAGCAAAAGGGTATTTGGTGATACATGTACTGAAGATGTGACTTACTAAAGTGGATCGCTGGTGTATCCCTTAAACAATGAGCACTTAGCAGTACATTTGTGAATCGTATCTGCTTCATAATTTTAAGAGTTTATTAAGTAATTAAGTATAGTTTAATTGATTTGTATTGTATTTTTGGGAGTTCAAGAAGCATGTCTACAGGTGGAAGTGACACAGAGGACTACGGCACCAGACACAGAAAAATAGCCACAGCTCTGGACAGAAGAACAAGAAAAGGCACCTGCTACAGCAGGTGCTCCAGTCAACACCTGGAGGAAGTCAGGGAGGAGCACAGAGCAGCCAAGGCTCACACACACAAGGACTCACGGCAGACACAGAGAAATGCAGCTAACGCCAGAGAGAGAGCGCGGATGAGAGTGCTAAGCAAAGCCTTCTCCAGACTCAAGACCAGCCTTCCCTGGGTCCCTGCTGACACCAAACTATCCAAACTGGACACGCTGCGCCTGGCCTCCAGCTACATCTGCCACCTCCGCCAGCTGCTTCAGGAGGAGCGCATGGACAGCTTCCCTCATCCAGTCACTCTGGTACGGACAGCACACTGCACACAGGTGACTCAAGAGATATAGCATACAATGCAGACAAATACATTTGTACTTAATGGTGTATAAAGGTGAACAACCTACTGCAAGTCAAATAATAAGCAGTCAACAATATTCTGACTATTCTACGATACTACACTATGAGCTGGCTGATTTTGAATATGCTTAGTCAAGTTTGTTAAAGAATTTGTTCATTTAAGTTTGATATTTTGTGTTTCAGCAGACTTGGCCTTTCATGGTGGCTGGACGCTCAGAAGACTCCTCAGAAGTGTCCTCCAACGGGAGACTGTGTGGAGCTACTGCATAGACCTGGGACCTGTGTGTGATATCCATTACTCTTTGTGACACTTTCTATTATAGTTTTATCCATTCACAAATGCAGAGACTGCCGTATGATATGTAAAAATGAAAATGGCCCACTAACTTAGAAAATGACTTTGTAACACCTTTATGCAGCTCATATTTTATTTTGTGTATTTTATTTTCACCAGTCTCATTGCTTCTTTCATTACTCTGTTACATAACCTATATAGTGTGTTGTGCACATTGTTCTTGTTACTGTAAAACAAACTAATCATTTATTTATTGCTTTGATATATGCTTACATAAAAGCTTATAAGATAATAGCTCTCCAACTTTGTGCAGTACTATATTCCCATCAACGCACAGGACAAAAGACCGTGACAGTGGATTAGTGAAGCAGTGGACATGAGATGCAGCTGTCCCATTCATTTTGTGTACAGTGTGCAGAATAAAAATGTCTTTGGGACACAGACGGCTCCACTATCTACACTCAGATTTGTGTCACATCAAATTGATTTTCTGCCAGCACGAGATGCTTGCCTCAGTTTCTCTCAGCAGATGTGGTTTTGGGCCAGGCGTAGACATAACACCAGAGTTTGAAAGATAGAGTGATTTCTTTACCATGACAGATACCAAGTCACACATGGACACCGGAGTGACAGTGAGTCAATTGGCTTCCTTTGATTCTTTTGTTGACATAAAACCATGAAAACAGTGAGTGGAGATGGAGAGAGAACCACAGCTTACATTGACTGCACAACACGTCTAACCAATTTAAGGACAAACTATGAGTCCTACCTCACAGAACTGAGTAAAAATGTTGAGCCATTGTTTTAGTCATGTTGACATTTTAGAAATATAGTGGGGAAAAAAGTTATATTAAGAGTGATTTGAACATTGCATGAGATGGCATCAATGATGTATCCTCCAAATCAAAAGATATGAAACTCCATGAGAAGGATTGGGCTGCAGAGGACACTTCTCCAAAGAGGACCTCATGTGATTTCCATCTACATGTCCCTGATGGGACAACTGTGAAAATACAATATTTAAAACACTTCCAGAGAATAATCAACACTCATCATTAATGATAATATGTGAATAGTTTTGATATGGTAGCCTACTATGCATGCACAGTTCATATTTCATTTATTCATTTTGTATTCAAAAAGTTAACATTATTTGCATTAGAGACAATAACAAACCCTTTTCCTAACCATTACAGATCACAAATATCAGGTAATGTGGGGTATGATTTTTAGCCTGTTTCTTTGATGTGCTTCAGTCTAACACAATAGAAATTAGTTTCAGCCCCAAAAAATCTTTCACAGTCACTGTATTCCAGCCTTTTACAGGTAGTGAGCTACAAGCAACTACCTTGTAGCTCACTACTACAATCACAAAGTGTGATTAAATCATTTCCACAAAGAAACAAAAATAGTCAGGGTGAATAGAAATAAGTGAGTGAGCTGCAGAAGTTTTGCTGCATCCATTCAGGTGCTTACAAATACAAATAAATAATAATAGAACAATAGACCATTGTCATAACAGTATTTAACAGTAGTTTAACAGTAGTTTTCCAGGAGCTAATCTGAAATACAGGAGAGTCTGA
>KN491762.1:0-17520 GCA_000787155.1 Scartelaos histophorus | reverse complement strand
CTTTCCCTGCCTAACCCTCTCTCTCCATCCCCCTCTCTTTGAAGGATCACTACCCTACCCCTCTTTTTCTCCCTCTCTTTTCTCTCTCACACACATAGAGGCTGGTGGATAAATGATTTCCTCATCAGCCCATAAGATCTCACTGATTAAAGAGATTACTTGTGCTTGACGTTGCAATAAATCAGCTTTACGCTTTGTTCAGAGGCCCTGGGCACACCCCCACAATACAGAGGCAAACCCAGGTGGATCCGGACTGGAGACAAAGCAAATACACTGGAGCACATCGAGCTCTTTATACTTTTAATAAAACTAGTAAAAATAGCCTTAATGTGTCTGTATTTGGATCATTTTAAAATAACACAAGAAGCAGTTTGTTTCAAGTGATTCTAAGTTTTAAATTGAGTAACCCATGCTCCCTTCTAACAATGTTTTATAAATATACAGTCTATTAACAATTCAAGCAGAGCTATTATGCAAAATCCACTTTTAATCATTTGGAGTGATTCATGGACCATTGAGCAATTTTTAATCTGTTATTTTCAATACACAATATTGCAGATTAAGACCTGTTTTCACCATCCCGAGTGCACACCCAAGGGTCCCAAGCAGATCACTGTATGTACTTACCTTCCTAAGGGGACTGAAAGCTTGGGACCTGGTACTGGCTCATAGAGACCGAGGCTAATCACACCCCACAATCACTGGTGGACCAGTAGCTCGCCAGTAGGTGCATGCCTGACAAAATATAAATAGTTGGAACCTCATAAAAAATAAAAATGGGCATTTATTGGATAAACAGATATTGAGAAATTGGCTCCTCAAAACTTTGTTCACCTCTGGATCAACGGTGAGGTGGACACATTCAGTCTCCTCCTTGGTGAGGATGAGACGCAGCAAAACTCGAAACAACAGGGTCTTCCAGATGCTTTTGGAGCGGTGCAGGGCAAAAAGCAAGAAATTGCTGCTCATGTACAAGAAGATTAAGGACAATAATGACTCTAGTGATTCTGATGGACTGGGCTGGAGGTGGTTTGAGGCCTGACCTGGTGTAACATGTTGACCTGTACGCCAGGGGCCAGTTCCATTAAAAGTTTGGAGGAAAAAATATAATTTGGATTAAATGACACTAATTTAACATCTTTAACATGTTGTTCATGAAATCAATACTAAAACCCGTGGGACTACGGATGGAAATTAGCTGTATAGCTACAATCCGGCGTGTTTACATTCGTGCTGGTCATGTATGTTCATTAACATGCACTGTCCCAATCAAATAAACAAATAAACAAACAAACAAAAGTCTAAATAGTTACACAGCCTCATGTCGATAACTCTAGGCTCCATACAACTGTAGAACACGTAAGATAACCCTGTTCATGTCAAGGTTCAACAGCTACGAGCTTAATATCTCTACTGGACCAATCCACATACCATAAAAACTGTTGGAAAACCTACAATCATATGAACGTTCAATATAATGTGTCTTGTTGAACAATTTACATGGCAAATATCACATGTGCCCCACTTTTCAGACAGGACGCACATCCAGAAAAGGGAGTAAAGAATAAGAAGAAACATTCAGCAAATCGCTGTAATCAGGAATCTAGAGTTTGCTACATTTTACACTCCTAAAGTCTCATGCGACTGTAAAAAGAGCTGGTTTTAAAGCACTCTGGGTCTAATTTAACAGAATGCTCCTTTCGGCTCTGCTCCTTAGGGACTGTTTCAATTCTCACTTGGCATATGCTGTTCCGCCGAGGCCCAGATTTAATAAAAGGCCCTCCACTCCTGTGCCCAGACTTAATACATTTAGAAGTGCTGTTTAGCGGCACTCATGCAACGAGTTTCTTTTGCTTTTCGGAGAGAATTTGCTAAGATTTTAACTGGCTGCACAACGCTGGCTTGTAAACATAAAAACCTGTTCTGGAGGGGGTATTTTAGGTCAATGGGGTAATACATTTAAATCACCATGATGCTTTTTAAGACAATCAATTTATTTAAACATGTTTTATGAGTTTCAGTTTTGTTTTTGATGAGTCTCCTCCTTTTGCTCTCTGTGCTTAGTCACCCCCCTTCAGAGCGCTATCACAACACAATGAGTGTGCGTCCCATTAATAAAAGTACTGCACATTATATCACGTTTGTGAAGTTGTAGTACACAGTTTTATATTGTATCATCCTTTTGTTTGTATTTATGGAGAATTGTCATGTAGGAGCATGGATGACGTAGGTATAGATGTGCTAGAAGTTTTGAATTGGAATATTTTTTGATAAATGAAATTTGAATGAAATTTGATAAATGAAACTTAAATAAAAAATGTTAAAAATGAAATAATGAAATAAAACATTAACATGTGACAGGTGGGTATGATTTTACATTACTTTTCAGCATCTTTAATTCACACTGACAAAATTCAAGTTGCCAAATTCAGATAAAAAAACAAATCAAGTTGAGAAATTCAAGTTGAGAAATTCAAGTTATTCAGATCGAAAACATTCAGGTCAAAATTCACTGCACATTCTTTTACTATGGGAACTTGCTAACACCAGGGGGCGCCATTTAACATTCTCACACACCATGAACAACCAAGCGGCAAAGTTTTTTTTTTGTTTTTTTTAAATGACTGTTTCTTACGATTTACTGGTTTATGTTTTCATAGTTTTGGCAACTTGAGTTTTTTTATCTGAATTTCTCAATTTGAATTTTTTGGACCTGAATTTCTCAACTTGAATGCATGTCTGAATTAATTACGTAATGTAAAATCAACTATCACATGTTAATATGACAAGTATTTCCATTTCAACTGTTTTTTCATTCAAGTTATTTTATTCATCATAAAATAGTCAAATTTAAAACTTCTGGCTCATCTATACTTCCACTTCTTGTACTGTACTAACTGTACTGCACACGAGGGTATTTTCCTTTGGTACTACTTTGATTAGTGTTAAAATGTGCAGGAAATACAAATACATCCAGCTGTAGCCCATTACGAAAGGTTGTCATAAATAAAAAGGGTCAACAGGTGGCGCTAGACCTGCATCAGCTCTTTATCTGGGTCTGTAACCTGCTGAAAAACAATGCTTACCCGGGCTACATCTCTTATCCTGATTAACGGAGGCAATTTGAGCACAGAAATGATCAGTTGTAAAGATCACTGCGCTATAAAAATTCAAGCAACGTAATGGAGAATAGAACAGGGCTGTTTGTGAGGAGGAGAGGCCATTATAATACAGACCGTCTAGGTGTGGAATTAAACTTATCTATCCCCATGGGGACAAAATGGTGACGAGGCATTACCGGTATGATCTGTGGAAACGTGAGTCAGCTATTGTGCAATAAATACACCTGCGAGAACATCAATATAACATTTAAAAGGTTCATGTTACGCTGTTTTCTGATCTATGTTATAATGTTTCTTCATCACAAACATACCTGGAATTGTGTTTTGTTTCATTCCCACACACAGGTTCCCACTTTGTTCCACCTTGTGATCTCATGAGGTAATACAGGAAGTGCTCCACTTTGCTTTTAAACTGCATACACCTTCACTAGAATCATTTCAGAACCTGGAATCTCCAATCTCTACTGAACAAAAGGCAAAAAGAGCTGTTAACATGTCAAACATACTTCACCTCATGACATCACAAGGTGGACCAGAGCATTTTTGAGCTTTACAGATGTAGACGGATCAATAATGCAGGATTACTCAACTTTAGGCATGTTTTTGATGAGGTAAAAACATTCTAACATGGCTTAAAGCTTAAAAGAATCAATTGTGCTCAAAACAGGACCTTTAATGCCATACTATGAAATATTTCAGGCCAAGCAAAAGGATTCCCATGGCAACCAGTTCTTAACCTTAATTTATTCTTGTCAAGATAAACGGTTAAAGCTGCTAAATAAGAAAAATATTAAGGCTGTAAAACATAACCTATTGATTTTCCACAGCATTTTCTCGGATCATAACTAATACAGATATCGCAGACAGGGTCACCTTTTCTGTCCAATCAGGCGCATTGTTACTAAGAATCATGGGAAAACCACCGCCTGACGCTATCTCAGACCCTCGAATGTTACGGTGCATTTCCAAGAGTGACAAAAGGCAGAGATTGGATTACTATAATGAAACGACGGCGTGACAAGTGGAGACAGCTACGTATTAAGGATTTACTGAGCTATAGTAGAAGATGAGCTCATTTAACTCGTTTCTACTTGTTTCCGTGGTGACTGATTTGCCGGGGATGTTCCACAATATTGCATTAACAAATAGATCTCGCGTTTATTAAATTACGGTTGGTTTTAATTCTCAAAACGACCGGAAAACGGGTCCATTTCTCCACAAATCTGACCTGTAACTTAACCTTGCGACGTGGCCTGTTTGTCTTTATGAAGATAGTTAAATTAAATGCCATATTGTAGAACATTTCAGGAAAAGTTACCAGAAATGTTACACAGTGAACTTTTAAAACCACAATGTTGGATGAGTCTTACTTTTTGGGCGATGGCAGAACTTAGAACTTGGCTCGGTTGATTTTGGATCCGTCCAGATGCGCGTCCCAGCAGATTTTGCAGACCGACGTTATTGATCCACAAGGGAAATTATTTGGGCAGAGTAGCTCACACTTCACAATATATTATAATAACAAAGAGCGACAATATAAATGGTTTTAAATGGTCGATTTTCAAATGGTTACCGACTATGGCTATGCTTTGCCGTGGGTGTCCAGTTCAAGTATTCTCACAGGTCGTAATGGTTGAAAACTAGTGTGCGGTAAGCTAGACAAACCTGGAAAATGCAAGAACAGCTTTGGGTTGTCTCCGTTATAGCCTTTAACGAAATCGAAGTTTGGTTGAAATAAAAAGAAAAGAAATTCGAACTGAAGAAAATTGAATTCTATTGTAGTATTAGCATCAAAGCATCAATACTCAATACCTTTTCTGACACCGTGATGAAAAATATAGAATGGTACTTTCTTTTATATTTCCCTGTGGTTTTGTAACTGTGTAATACCTCAGTGGTCCAAGTAGTTTCAATAGTGTCCATGGGCATATACTAGTCTGTGCGCCCTTATACTTGTTCTGATTCTAAAGAGAAGGTTCATTTCTATCCTGTGAATGTGACGTTTCAGCATCAATACTTGGTCAGATGAGTATCTAGTTGCAATACTCGATACTAGACCCAAGTTTCAAGCACTTTGACGTAATAATGGGTTACTCAAACATCTAAGAATGAAACAAAACACAATTCCAGGTAATTTTTTGACGAAGTAACAATATTTTAACAATTTTAGAGCTCATAAGGGTTTATTTGGAGTAATATAGAAACTTTAAAGGTTTTCTGTGTAACTTTCTTGGTGGAGGGTTTGCAGAGGTAGGTAGAGTCCTTGAACGTTACTTCAAAATAATATCACTAAAGAAAAATACAAAGTAGTGGTCCAAGAAATGAAGTTCAGGAAATGTTAAATTCTGTCCTGTGAATGCAACTTCTTAACTATTGATACCTGCTCAAACATTCTTTAGACAATCAAATGTGATTTTCAACATTATACTTGTTCTGATACCACTCAAGATCAGTTTAATTTCTGTCTCGTGCACTTTTTTAGCATTGATACTTGCTCAAATGAGTGTATACTTTGGATACCTGATACTAGTCCCAAGTACAACCAACTACTGCAAACTTCCACGATAAAATCTCAAAAAAAAACCATTCGATCGGACGCTGTGAAACCTTAAACTCCCGGATGCTGGTGCAGCCCTGGCTCCTGCCTCAGCCTCTCTCAGCGGTTTTGGCGTCTCAATTATACCAGCGCCATAATGCAATCAGCTCCCCTGTAATAGCCCTCGCCGCCCCGCCTAACGCACTCATAAGTCATTTGCAGAATTAATTGGTGCAGGAGACAACAGGAGTCCCCCGAGGCGCTGAGCTGCACTGATAACAGATTTCATTATGTTCTCTTGTTTACAGCGCGCTCCATCAGGCCACACAAAGAGAGACACGCTGCTTTTGTCACAACACGGGACCCCAGCCCAAACCCAGGACGCCGCAAGGAGAGCCCCAAAGAACCGCCGACTTAATCATTCATGTTAAAACTCGCCAATCGTAGAGATTGGCGAGTTTTAAACTAAGGTAAAAGCTTGATACGTTCGGCTTTGGAGATGTAAAAGTTTGATCATTAAGGCTTACTAAGACAAAATGCAACTCTTAGGCATGTTTTTGATGAAGCAGCGTGGATCAAACTTCACAAGAGTCAGTTCTGAGCAATGTAGAGCCTTTTGAATATCCCTGGGATTGTTGCATCAAAGGTAGAAACCCCACACAGTTTGTAAGTCCATAAATCATCCCCAAACTTTTCCAAGTCCAAAGCCAATAACAATAGCTATAATGGATAAATATGTTCTTTAAAGTAATAACGAAAATAAGGTTTGAAGATCCGAAAGTTCTTGACTGGAGTTTATAGATGCACAACAACGCCAACGTGATCCGAACTCGAAACTTGTTTTTTAAATCATTTGAATATGAAATCAAACCTTCTCGACACGTCGCGTACACAGTTTTAAGATGCACCTGTAACAAAGGCACCTGCTGAGGTTCAAACAAAGCCCAGTTTTTCTGTCATCTTTCGTCTCCTGGGAACAACACTGGAACAGAGGAAACAAGCCTTCTACACCGGGCCTTTGATTAGCCCCGAACAGCAAGATGTATGTTTACAGTGAGACAAAATGTGTTCACTAAAAGATGCTAACTCCAAATGCTCCTGTCACTTTACCAGGCAAAAGTTTTGGACAGACTTTTCCTTGTGTGTTTCATCTTTACTTCAATAATAATTTAGAACTGAGGTGATCAAAATGGTGATAACTTGCTATTTTTTTTTTTCTTTCAAATAGCCTCCCTTTGCATTTTTGGTATGTTTTTACTCTGACAAGGTACAGGTGAAGTGAAAACCATTTTAGGAGATTTTGTCATTGTGAAGGGTTTGCAGTTTTGTCAACAAGGCAAAGGGCGGCAAAAATAAGAGTATATTATATAAGAGTTATTTAACTATTTTTGTGTTTGTTACATAATTCCACATAGTTTGCTCCATTTATTTGATGTTTTCTGCATGTATCTAAAGTGCAGAAATGAGTAATCAAAGAAAAAAATGGTCTCATTGTTTGGGTTAGGGAAAGTTAGGGTTAGGGTTAGTTAAATTTCTATTTAAATATCAAAGTTTCTGTAATAAAGTAAGACTCACATCTTGGTTAGTACTGAACAAGTGTGTATTTTGTATGTCAGGTCAGTATTGTCACATAAGACTCATAATAAACACAACACTGTCCGCACAATAAAGCTGTTAGTCTACATGCTTGTCTCCATGGAAATTTAAAGAACCCATATTATGCTATTTTCTGATCTACTGTAGATTATACCGTTGTTTCCTCACCACATACAGACCTGGACTTGTGTTTTGTTTCATTCACTCATTGAACAAACAAACCCTGTGAGTTCTTCTCTCAAACTGAAAACACCCCGTTCCACCTTGTGACATCATGAGGTAATACAGGAAGTGCATCTGCAGCCCTGGAACTGGCTCTCCAGAACCAAAGGAAAAAAGTAGCCGTTAATGTGAAAACTAAAGCTTCACGACATTACAGAATGAAACGTAGATGAGCATTTGCATTGTATAGCCTTAATGCCATACTGTGAAACATTCTGGGCGACGCAATAACATCTCCATGGAAACAGGAAGCTGACAGTCCCAATAGAAAAGTTACTCTCAGACAGATACTGCCTTTGCTTTTTAAAACTCATATCTATCCATTCAGTTCTTTTTCTATACAATTAAACATATATTTTACTTAACCTCAGGCTGAAGCACACTTCTGCACATCCCCTTGTTTATCTCACAAAACCTGTGAAGTAATAGCAGTAACAGCATGCATAATTCTGTGAAAATGAGCCTGTAGATTACTGTCATTTCAAAGTGTGTTGGCGTCTTTAATGTGTCAGACCCGCGTTAATTTTTTCCTTTTTTTTTAAAAAATCTCCAAGCGTGTTCATGGGACTTATTTATCAAGAGCCTGGGTATTCCTGTCCAGACCAGAGCCTCACATTTTAATTTTAAACATGTTAGAAGTTTGAAGGCGCGTGGAGCCTGCCAGGAGGTCCCTGTTAGCGCACACAGCGGGGGGCTGCACAAAGACGGAGCGTGGAGCTACTGTCGCATGTTTGGGAATAAAAACAGACTTGAAAATGATCATACAAGCTGAGAAAAAATGCTGCAATCATTTTAGTTTATAGTTTTATATTTTAAAGGTATACGGCTGGGCTCTTGGTTTAAAAAAGGCATATTCGCTATATATTCTTGGTTGCACCTGATATTATCTGTCTTAAAAACATGAAAAACAGAAGTAGTGCATTTTAAACCAGTAGTTTTTGGCTCCTGCGGCTCCTGAGCTACTAGTAAGTCTCCAGCTCGCCAAGGGATGTAGGAATTGTGCATATGGTGCTGAATAACCAAGTTCTATAAATTAAATGTATATTATTGTTGTAAATTTATCATTTTGTGCACGAATAAATGTATAATGGTTTATGTTGTACAGGCCTCTAACTGTTCCATCTAAGGTTTATCGTGACTCTTATGGTGGCAGCAGTGTAATCTTTTCTCAGTGTGCTCCATTGATGTCAAAATTGCACTTTTCAGTTTTTTCTGCTCACCCTCGCCAAGAAAAAGTTTGCAGAGTCTGACCAAGAAAAAGAGTTTGCAGAGTTTGACAGTGGCGTGTAATGACTCTTTGAGAATATTACTAAAAGTGCAGAGGTTTTGTAGTGAAATGTCTGTAAACGGTGGTGTCAGATCCCATGTTGTCACAATTAGATATTGTATTAAGTGTTTCCTGTGAGGAGCTCTGTAAGATTCACTTCTAAGCTGTGGAGATATGGCCAGTCTGGTCTTCATACATTATAACATGCATTGTATATTTACATGTTTATTCTACTTATTTTTATATATACCAGATATTATATATACCAGTGGTTCTCCCTGAGGTTTCCCACTGTTTTGTTTTTTTTCAAGTTTTTTCTTGCAGAAGAAGGAGGGTCTAAGGACAGGAGATGCTGGGACAATTATCCATTTGCTGCTTGTTGTTGGACATTCTGTATTTTTGAATTATTTTTCTTATTCTGCTTCATTCTCTGACATCTCTGTTTGCTAAATTAACAATTTTGTGAAGCCCGCCAAGATAACTGTTGTTATGATTTTGGGCTATACAAAAATAAATTGAATTGAATTAATAATAAAGACTGAATTGAATTAGTAGTTCTTCAGCGTTTTTGTATCGTAAAACACTGGAAAAATGTGTTTCCAGTGGTCCTGTTACTCCTTACTTACCTTATGGATTCAGAGCATCCTAATTATTCACAAGTGCTTTTCACAATCTGAGAGACTAGAAGTGAGTTTTGCTGTCACGGCAAAGCTAACAACAACCGGCATGCCAAATGTACACTTCCTAATTATCCGACAATAAAACACTTTATGATTAGATGCCGACAGGGCACAGTAAACTTACTAGTATACTGACCCCAACTGCTGCTTATAAAATAGCTTATATCTGCACTGGGGAAGGCCAAAATTTTGCTCAAAGTAAAATAAATGGGTAAAGGCTTTAACCTGCATATAAACCACATTTAACACAAGTTCTTCTTATCCTCAGTAAACGGATAGACAATATCTCTACAGAATTTTTAAACTACTGAATGCATTAGCTGTAGGCACTGGGTTTAGGTGAATACGGAGCAATTTTGTTGAAGGATCTGGCAACCTTGTAAGTAAGAGGCTCATCCGGCTTTTTGATTAGATAATCAGCTCGAGCAGATCATTATTTAAAGGAGCAAAACTTGTCTTGGCTCAGTACAGATTTATTGTACGAGCAGCTCTTGAGGTCAAAATATAAGTCCCCTGAGTGCTTTCTGCATCTAATAATAAAGCATTCGATTGTCTGAAATATGGAAGTGCACTGTTAGCTTGCTAGCTGTTGGCTTGACAACAGAACTTTGCTTTGGTTTCAGAAAATTACAAAACGCACGGTAAATAATTAGAATGCTCTGGATTCTGAAGATAACTTTGGACTACAGCAAATTGTTTAAAACGAACTACTGGTATCCTGAAGTATGAAGTTAGCATGCTAGTTGTCATCAGCTTTACAGCAAAACGTTGTGGAACTTGTCAAATGTGCTTGTGAACATTTTGAATGGCTGCACGACATTTGCGATACAGTTGAGATCTACAAACATGATAAGCCTCCTATGGCATTATTCTTTTCCTCATTCATCTTTTCCATTGTACGAGCTTCACAAAGAAACTTCAAATTAAAGTCATTGTCGAGTCACCCATTTCTCAGCTGACAGAGGAGAGATCGTACTGTTCTCGAGAAGAACAAAGTGGAAAAACACAGACAGGGTTCAAAGTTATGAGGTGAGAACTCGCAAATGGCAAAAATATCATATCAGTTTTAAGAGCGTATATCAAAGTTTTGCTCTGATCATGATTCTTTGCAGCATTTATATGTGCTTTAAAAAGTCATACAGGCTTAAGGTTCAACAGCCAAACCCTATAGCTACTTAGATCAAGATCAAATGAAGATTAACAATTTCTATACAGGGTTAAATTTAAGGTATACTTTATTGTCAAAGATGTTCTCTGCGTTTGATTCATCCTCAGCATCCATCTCCAGATCTAGAGGAAGGCTTGGTCAGGACCGTAGCTTGAAGAATAAAGTTACACCAATACCCTCATCTGATCTTCTTCCAACTACCGAGACAAGTACGATAGCATCACTTGCACAATCAAAGCAGGTAAGCCCCGTGTATGAGTTTCATACATCAAAATAAAACATGCTCATTAGATTAATCCTTCAGCTCGTCCTGACTGCTGTTATCTCCTGCACCCGTGGCACTGCTTCAGACAGGTGACAGTGAAGAATGGGTCAGCTCCTTCTATGTGGGTCGTCCAAACACCAGCATCTTCAGATCACAGCGTGTCCAAAACACAGTGGGGGTACTAAAGAAGAAGCACCCTGGTCTTGCACGCTGCCAGTGAAGTTTGGAGTAGATTTTAAATTACTATTTGCTTTTAAAACTCTCAGTAATGGTGCCCGAAGTTATTGGTTTGATCTCCTGGTTTCTGACCTCTCGGGGCCTCAGACCAATGTCCCTCTCATTGACCGTTCCTCCATCCTGTTTCCAAACCAAAGGCCATACAACCTTTTGTCGTTACCCCTAAACTTTGGAATGAGCTCCTGATCCATGTAAAGAATGCTAACTGCACCATTTTAATATTCTTTTAAAGACTCACCTCGGTGATCTGGTGTTTATCTAGTGCTATTGTTGCACTAATGCCTTTTTGCTGCAAATGGATGCTGTTTTTATAGCTCTGTACTGTATTTTATTATGTTTTGCTTTTATGTCTTTAGCACTTTGGTACAGCTCTGTTGTTTTTAATTGTGCTATATAAATAAAGTAGCTTGGCTTGGCGCAAATGCCAGCACAGAGTACATTAAGCTTAACCAGGACACTGCCAAGTGACTCATTGGAGTAAATAGAAGTACCATGCAAATGATTGCAAACAACCATTTACATGTCTAAACCTTTCTGCGTGTGTCATATATTTCTAATCAGCACTATACTACTCTATACTACACAGTACTGCATATTATCTTTCTCAAGCATCACCTAATAGAACTGTGTATATGCATGGAGTTTTAGGCTTTATTGTAAAGCACAAACTAATCCACAACTTCCTTTAGCCTCACAGAGCACCATTCCTCAGCCGGTGCCGGGGTGCTCTGAGTCTGAGGCCGATCTATCGCTCTTCCATTTGTCGGATTGATTTCTGTGTTTGCGTGGATGAGGGATTATGTCGCCCAGTTGCATGCTGGGATATGCAGGCTAATGAGCTGACTGATAGCCCGCCGCTAACACCTGGGATCGATAGGCCCACTGCTCATTTGTTCAAGTGGCTCTGGCGACACACACGCTAACCAAGCTGCATGCAAATAAAGGGAGATGTACAGATCCAAGCAACAGTTGCGTACAAAGTAGTGGGAGCAGAGATATTCCAGGGTCAAATGTGTAATGAATTAACAACAGCATTAAAGTAATTAAAAAGCTTGAGAGTTGCATGCTGGAAGATTATTGCCATGTGGTTCTGTGGAATTAAATATGTTTTGATCCATAAATAACATCTGTCATTATTTTGCCAACAGATTTCTGCTGTATCATTTTAGTTAGGATTTAGACAAACTATAATTAAAGAACAAATATTATGCATTCAATTCTGTTTTGTTATTGCACTTTTAATCATGCTCTTGAGTAACCTTGCTTTGGAATTTCATGTTTTTAGAATTCAAATTAAAATTGTGGCTAACAAATGAATGACATATTTCCCAGCGTTAGTGCTCTCCATAGTGATATCTGGTGCAGCTCTCCATCTACTGGCAGCATAGGGAATTACCATGGGGAAAACAAAAAATAATTAGTCATAACTCATAATGAACATGTTAATGTAAGCACGCTGTGGAAATGAACACGATTTGATAACAAAAGGCTTAAAACAAGTCTGAATTATGGACTTAAAATGACACAGAATTTCTACCTGTGACGCAACAATAGTGGAAATATTCTTTTTTTTTAATTATTATTATTATTATTATTATCTTTTAAAGATCAGAGACAAAGGACTTTTTACAGACGA
Source organism: Scartelaos histophorus (assembly GCA_000787155.1). Lineage (NCBI taxonomy): Eukaryota > Metazoa > Chordata > Actinopteri > Gobiiformes > Gobiidae > Scartelaos > Scartelaos histophorus. The sequence continues at coordinate 4,791 of KN491762.1, read as the reverse complement.
TTCCTGAAACCAGCATGAATCAAGCTAAGCGCAACTCCAGGTATGTTGTGGATGATGGAACAATGTTACACATAACAACATCATTACATGGTTAAGATAATAAAAAGTACATTTTCATATGTGTCCTTTAAGGTAGATTTATTTTGTGGTTGCTGTCAAGTAAAAAAAAAAAACCCCAAAAAACGCATTGTAACTTTTAAATTCCACTATATGACAATAAGCAAAAAAAAAACAGGAAACATTCTTATTCTCTTTAGGCTGTCACGCACTACAGGATTTTTTGGTTTAAAAAAATTTTGAAACATGTGACAAAAAGTGCACACCACAGACACAAGAAGAATCTTAAGAAATTTTAAATCTCCAGTTGCAAAGACTCCAGCGGGATTTGTCTGGAGACCACAGGGTATGAAGTTGCAAGCACGATGGCGTCAGCTGTTTCCTGTCTACAGTAAAACCACTCGCTCTGAGTCTCTTGAGTGTTCAAAAGCTCAGAGCTCTGCACTTCGAGTTAGATACAAGTCAAAACTGTGTGCTTATTATTTATGAAATGTGGTGCAATACTTCATACATGATTTTTAATGCACAGAAGTAGAGTCTGTGGGTGTAAACAGACACATGTGAGGAACTACTTTCGCCTTTTTACACCTCAAATTGGATTAAAATCGCTGTTTTGTGGGCTGGGTGTCGTTATTTGCTGAGGACAAATTCTATGGATAATATGAATTTAAATGTACAACTTTTCGAGATGAGTTACAATAGTTTTCGCTATTTTCTGAGTTAGTATCTTGGGCCTCTGTGTCCGTCACGCCTCTGTTTTGTCTGTTACCGTAGCATTTTTGATGTTTGATGGTTATGATCCGACAGAGCAGCTCAGAGTCACACTAACATCACACACATTCTCCTGTAGTGTGAGTTTTTTATCGCAATATCCATTGGTGCTGAGTTATCTATCGCCAGAGTTCATCTAGCTCTGACCACCGACAAAAACCAACAAGAATCTGCTGTGGTTGGAGCTGGAATTGAACCGGCGACCATATATTCCCCGCGTACTGAAGAATATATGGCTGGTGCATAAAGTAGTGACTGGGTTTATTTATATCTACTGTTCACTAATGCATAGTATTCATAAAGTACGGCTGTGGAGGTGAATCCAGCAGGCGTGAATCTCCTGGTGTTTATGGGCCTTCTGCTCCATTCTACTGACGTTCATAAGATGGGACTCATTTTATTTGTTTAATTATTAAGTACTTTTTGGTGCAAGTCACATTTAGTCACGAAACAATAGGAAAACTACAACAGAATTAAAAATACATAAATTAATTTACAATGTAGATGCACTCTCCTCATTTACTATTTATAATATTGCCCATAAACTCATCCATTTGATATACGGGTTTGGACTGAAGATCATTTGTCCATGAATAAATCTGTTTTCATTTGTAATCCTGCAGTTATTTGCTCCATATGATCCTTTATTTTACTTTTTCACTGGGTAATTGTGAGGGGCAGTGGACTGACCCTGTTATTATCTTCTTGGTAATTAGGAGTAAAATTTTCAACAAGTGAGGCCCTAATATATTTTGATCCCCAAAAAGTTTACAGTTTCGCATTACACATCTTTCCAAAATGTTGCCAGTTTAGGACAATCCCAGAATATATGGGAACGATTGACTACCAGACAACTTCAGGTATGTTTTAGGTTAGAATATAGGCTTTTTAAATGTTTCCATAGCATTTATTCAATCACAGTTTTATTGCTATCTGCTTGTCTTCATGGAGAAGTTTCAGTTTTTTTGGGGAAGATTCTAAACCAATAACAGAGACAAGTAGAGGATGCATCTTCTAAGCTAAATACCGCACATATTCTGAGAGTTTTTTAAGATCAGTTTAACGTCATATCATGGGATTTTAATCAACTACAAAGTGCAGCATGGGCAGCTCAAAGGATGTTGGATTGTGAGAAATTAAGCGTTCGTTTTTCCGATGTGGAGCTATGGAGCTTTGAGACGCTACTGGCTTTTTATACCAAATGTGGCGGAAGACCCTCCAGAGGAAATACTCTGAGACTCTCCAGAGGAACTACTTTGGGGGAATGGACCATTTCATCACCAACTGAAACAACAAAGCAGTGAGAGACTTTTTTTTTTTTTTACATGTAGTTGAAAGAACAGCTCAGACTTCTTCCCTGTCCACAAATGCACAAAGCTCTTACCTTCCGCGAAAACACTCAGTATTATCAGTAAAACTATATTTGTTGGTGTCACCATGTTTGTTTTATGTTTGGGTGATTGTTCTTTTGCGTTTGCACAAACCCAATAGTGCAACGTGATTGATCTGCCCGCCCATATCGTGAGAAGCCATCTTCCTCTGCGAGGTTATCGATGAACTTGTTCTGTGGTCAAATTGTATTGCGTCTCAATTAGCGCAGCATTTACAGGGGTTAAGGACTTCATTTCTTTACTTTCACTCCTGTTTCTGACCGCAGAGGGCGCTCCCATACCTAAAAACCTCAACGTAGACACTATATTAAGTAAGAAAATGTAAAATACTTGTCCCAAGGTGATCAAAAGCATGTTTAAAAGTGAATTAGAACCAGAAGAAAGCTTTCAACCACTAATATCCAATACAAACGCACAACCGCAGCCCCAACTCGGACTGAGCTGCACGAATCGTCATTTCCAGCCAATGCAAGAAACAATAGAAGCTAATATATTCCAGCTCAGTGCGTCTTGAATCTTGACAATAGCGTCGAATAAAGCGGCGTGTATGTGACAGCGGACATGCATATTTGATCACATGGCGGGGGCTCGTCCTGTCAGCCCACCACTTCGGATATGTTCCACAACGCAGTGGATCAATACTGAGATCCTCCGCATGCATTATGTATGGATTTAGTCATTGTACACTATTAATGTAGCGCCCATTGTCACATTATATCATGTTTCCCTGCATTGATGGGGAGATTACAGATGTGGTGCAGAGCCTGGTTCGCATAACATTCAATGGAGCGGGCTATCTATAGAACTGTGGATTGTGTTATAAGATTTATAAGGTCATGATAATATTGAATCTGATGTTCATGGTTCAAATGCGCCGTAATGGGCAGGCTTGTGTTGCGGAACAAATATAGGAACAGGCTTTCTTATTGATTGCATGGTATTTTCAAAACAAAGAAAAGAAAAGTGATGTTGAACCTGATGAATTCTATTAGTGATGAGATCCAAGGACTCACTGCAACGGAAAGGTCCTATATTACACGAAACTGACTTTTGTGACCTTTAAGCCATATTATAACACTGTTACCTCATCCAAAACATACCCGCAGTTGTGTTTTGTGACATTCACACACGTTTGAGTAATCCTGCATTATCTGTTTGGATCTCAAAAGCTCTAAATGCTCTGTTCCACTTTGTGATGTCATGTACAGTGCTTAAAAAATGTATTAAATCACCTGTCATGAAAACAAGAAAACAAATAGCTTCATAGTATATCAAAAAAATAGTTGAAAATGACCGATTGGAATAACAAAATAGTCCAAATAATAGCCAAAAATGTGAATATTTTGCGTTCTCACCTTTAGCGCAGATAACAGCTGCATTATTACTCATTGTTTTTATGGAGTTTTGCAAAGTCTCTTTTGTTTGTTGTGTTCCAAATAGTTTCTAGCTGTTCCCAGAGACTTGCTTTGGATGAGACTTTGGTGGCATTTTTTGGAAAACTCTAAACTTGAAAATTTATGGATAGCAACAACAGTTATAGTTTAGCATTGATTAAAAAAGATCTTGCATATACTGGAGGATTATAGAAACATAACAAGATATTTTAACATAACAGAAATACTATTAAATTATAGCAGCAGCACCTTATACTGGGTGGTGGTCTAATACATTTGTTAAACACTATAACAGTAGTTTTCAAGTTAACAGCTGAATTTTAACTTTTGTTCAGTAGAGATTGACAATTCTGGGGCTGAAATGACCCAAATGACTTTAGTGAAGCTGTATGGAGTTTAAAAACACAGTGGAGCGCTTCCTACCTCACAAGGTCTTCTGTTTAAGAGAAGAACACAACTGAAATATGCAGGTTTGTCCAGGTCTGTTTATGACGAGGAAACAACACTGGAATCTGTAAACCCTTTAACAATGCAAATTCTGACTGCACAACCACTTTTCTTGGGACTAATTTCCAGAGCACGAAAAGGAGCATTTAACTGGAGAACTTGCCCGTTATGTTCATTACTTATAACATGTTTTGATGGGGGAAAAAATGCGTGAGATGCCCCCCTCTCGCAGCCACATACGCGAGTGCTTGTGTGTCTGAGATGTAGCGTCCTGCTGACAGTGACACGATTGCGTTTGGTTGTTAAAGCCGCGGCGTTTTGAAGCAGAGTCCTGTTCTCGGTGCTACATGTGTTTATACCAGTCTCACATGTGTCTCATTTATGTGTGGAAATAAATGCCCCGGGGAGCTCTGCACTGACAGCCAAACACAGAGACGCTTCATTTATGCGCTTTATTAGAATGCACGAGGCTACTGCAGAATACTGTATGGCTGAGATCAGAGGGAGTGGGCTTTCTCAAAGTGGTAGAGCCGTATATCACTGTACAATCATAAAACAGAATGATAATTATAGAACAGAAGAATGTATTGTCTGGCAAAAAACAATGAAATGCAGATTTGCAGCTCCCGGGTCAGGCAGCGGCACATAACAGCAGATATTACAGGAGTAAATAACGTGTTTGTAAGGATTTCTCTGACAAATCCTTGCCGTTTTTAAACTCGTCGATCACG
>KN491761.1:0-33079 GCA_000787155.1 Scartelaos histophorus | reverse complement strand
GTGTGTGTGTGAGTGTGTGTAACCCCTTGCATAGCTGTCAAAGGCCAAATGTTTTGACAGTGTAGCCCGTCTCAGTCTCTGCTCTCATATTCAGAATCAATCATCAGACATTATCAAACTGTCACCGGAGACACAAGGACCAGGGAACAATGGCTGCCTCCCAAGTCACTTTATACCATTTTTACCACAAGTGCAACATGTTGCACCTGTTCTGTTGATATTCCAGCCTCTTTCTAGTTGTTTAGATCCCCAAATCACACCAATACTTTATAAAGTCTCAAAAGACTGGCAGACCCTGTTTTGTTATTCATTTCTTGTTGTACATGACTTTTTTCTAAAGAAATCGGACAACTCAAACATTGTCCAAATTAACTACAAGAATTCTGTCATTGTATATGAGTAAAACATTTTATTATCTTACTCCCATTCAAACATATTTAAAAGACAAATACAAAAATAGGTTTAAAAACAGACTAAACAAAGTGTCAAACCTACATCTACTGAAATCTTACTCCAGGAGTAGATCAGCTTAGTACTCTGTCTGTACTCATGTACGGGTCACACACAGACGAGATAGACGCACACAGTCTCACAATGGCCAAAACAGAGGATCCTCTTCTTCTCTGTCCTCACTTAGGACATGTAGGGCCGAGCTGGCAAAGGTCTATTTACTCTGCCCGAGAGCTCAAGCCACAATTTTGTGAAAAGGTCCATGTCCTTTTATAAAAAACTACATCTTCAGAAGTCTTTTATCTCCAATAAAATCAAGGCTCATGTCCGCCCTTTGAATGTGTTCATGCAGGTGTAGCTCCCAGTAAACTTGTGGATTTCTTCAAGTGCTATTTGTGGCATGAAACTACAAAATAAAACAAAGAAAGAGACACAATTAAAACATGAAATAATAATTAATCGTATTATGTTCCTATTGTTAAACCAGTTATTAACATTTGCTTATTTGTATCACTTATTTTCTATCTATATGTTTCTTACCTTTTAAGAGCGACCAGGGCGTGCATCGTCCAGGGCAGGTAGAGGAAGGCCTTGTCGGCTCTGACCGCATCCACAGTCTTCTGAGCCACTACTTCAGGTTTTAGAGGCGGAAACAGCTGAGGAAACCTGTAAGGAAGAGGCGATAGTTTCAATTATGATTACTAAGAAAATGTCAGAATTTAAATTTGTTTTCAAATTAAGTTTTAAAAATGATTGCTAAAATGCTGCTGGTGCCTGTGCCATGTGAGGCCAGTAAGTACGTAGGCACATACAATTTCACTTTATAATATTAAGTTGGCTGATCTCAAATAAATTATAAAGCACCAATTGCCCAATAGCTCCTATAGGCAGTTTTTTATGCAGAACCTTTTACGTTATATTTCTTGTGTCAGTACCACTTCCTAATCCTTAGTCTTAAACAAAATTAACAAATACTTTATTAAGATTGATTCAGACTTGGAGTTGGACTTGGTTGGAAGTTCGGGTAGGGTAAAACCTGAATTATTATTAATAAACTGCACACCAATTCTTTGTGTGCATAAATAAATACCATAAATAAATAAACTGTGACCCTTATGTCGTTCTCACCTGACTCTCATTCCCTGGAACATCTCAGTGTTGGTGTGGAATGGGAGCACTGTGGTGCAGCTGACCCCTGGACAGTCCAGCAGGCCCAGAGTCAGGCTCTCCATGAAGGCCAGGGAGGAGGCCTTGGACGTACAATAGTCTATGGCCCCGGGGATCGGAGACTGGGACAGAATGGAGTTTATGCACACCACATGACCGCGCTGCAGCTCCAACATTCGAGGTAGAAAGGCTTTTGTGGTCTGTAACGCAGAGACATGAAAGGTGAATAAGGGGGAACAAAGGAGAGACAATATCCCCAGTGATTTCCATTTCCTTTAGGTGATAATTGTATTTTTGTCTGGGTTTGACAGTCTTTTATCTTCCTTCAAAGTAAAAACGGCCTTGTATATTCTGATATTTCAAAAGGCGGCGCACTTTTGGAAATAACCCAGAAAAATGTGCCATAATGGAATTCATCTAACAGCTAAAATTGTGTAGAACTAGACTCATAGTGTAAAATTCCCTCAGTGGATATATGTGAAGAGCAAGGAGTTTCAATTCACTCTGACACTGCTCCTGGAATATAAATTCACAGGGATGGAAAATGAAGTCTTTACTCATAATAATGTATTTAGAAATGTTAAAGGAAAAATAATCTTACCCAAAACTGTCCCAAAGTGTTGATGTGTTGAGATTTCAGAAGCGCATCGTCGTCACAGTCCATTAGGCTTTTACCGTGCACCACTGCGGCATTATTCACCAGTATTGTAACATCTCCAACCTATTGTGCACAGAAAGAAAGAAAAAAAAAACATCAATACACTGCTATAGGGATCATGCATTTTCCATCTTGGCTGCATTCAAGGACAGCAAGAATTCCTATAGTTCAAAAGTATAATATTTCTACCAGATGGGAGACTGCTCAGCTCAGCCAATACACATCAGACGAAAAGGCAACACGGGGACATATTTTACGACGTGCTCTCCGAGACATTGACATTTTCATTTTTCATCCAACGCAAAAATATGCTGTTGAAACGCACCTTTTCTCTGACCACTTTGGCTTGTTTGTACACCTCCTCCCGATTGGCCACGTCGCAGATGAAGTAGTGGCACTCTGTTCCCATCAGGGAGATTTCCTCTGCTGTTTCTTTCAGGCACTTCTCAGTTCTACCCCACAGGATTACCTAGAAGAAGAAAGAAAAACTTGATTTAGATGACAGATTTATTAACAAAAACATAAAAAATGACCCTTGGATCACTCTTAATAAAATATTGGTTCATTTTCAAGTAACAAAAACACAAAATACTGAAAAAAGCATGTTTTGAGCATAATGGAAATATGATATTCTTATGCTAATTGTGCAATCTAACCACTTCAGAAAGAAAAAAAACTTTATTTAGATGACAGATTTATTAACAAAAACATTAAAAAGAAAGAAAACATGACCCTTGGAATTTTGAAGTAACAAAAAACACAATAAATACTGAAAAAAGCATGTTTTGTGCATAATGGAGATATAATATTCTTATGCTAATTTAGCAATCTAACCACTCCAGAAAGAAAAAAAACTTTATTTAGATGACAGATTTATTAACAAAAACATAAAAAAGAAAGAAAACATGACCCTTGGATCACTCTTAATAAAATATTGGTTCATTTTGAAGTAACAAAAAACACCATAAATACTGAAAAAAGCATGTTTTGAGCATAATGGAGATATAATATTCTTATGCTAATTTTGCAATCTAACCACTCCAGAAACCATATGTACTTTGTTGCTTTTACAATCGCCAGACTGCATATAAAATGTTTTTTCTAATATTATGAAGCCCCGGTTTTGATTCGTTTCTCATCTACATTAAAACCAGTGTAATCTATTTCAGAGAACAGAACGCTTCGGAAAGCCATCAGCAAATAGTTTTTTGAACAAGATTAAAGGCTTTGGGGGGTTGCTGCGTGAATGAATTGTCTCTTGATCCAGCCAGAGCCTACATGAAGCGCTGTCATTTGAGCAGGGAACACAAGGGTGCATAGAGGTGGGGGACTAGCGATTGGGCAATTAGATCTGTCAGTCTTCGGGGTCAGCGAAAGGTAATGAAATCAGGGGGTGAGCGAGCCCTCCTCATCGCTCCAACACAAATTCTCCTGCAGATTACACGGCCTGTTGGGCAGATGAGCCCCGCCGTCTGCGATGAAAAGACAGTGTGTGCGAAGAGCAGAGGAGACGCCAGTATGGGATTTGGCCCCGAGCCCATGACCAAGGTTAATATTTGAGCCAAAGTCTGAGGAAAGTGATCTCGTGTATGTGACAGTCAGACACAGGCTGTGAGCATGTGCTGTCTACACAAAGCAGAGACGCCTGTGTTACCCGGCGCAGCGGCGTGTCAATCCTGGAGGTCATCGCTGAACTTGACAACGGCTACATGCATCAGCCTTTAGGGGTTATGCAAAGAATTTTACAACAGATTTTAGAGTAGGAGTTACTACAGCCAACATGCCATTCATTATTATACCAAGTGTTGCTTCCATTAGATTTAATTGCTCCATTTAGTTCAGTTAACTCCATTTTGGTAATAAGATAAGTACTTACCATATGGAGGTAAGAGTGGGAATTTTACATGCATTAGACACATGCATTTTTACAGTGTTAGAAATACACTCAACTAAAGTGTGTCGACTATAAAAGCTTAGGCTTGATGGAAAGTGTTGCCTATCATGCGGAACCTGGGGCTCGGGGCTGCTCTCCCCCTGTGAAAGCCTCTTGTTTGATTTGCGTTTGATTGGCTTTTCTGTTTGCCTCATTTGCAAAGCCATTTGAGTAATCAGCCAGGGGGAGACAGCTCCTGATAAATAACTCAAAGCTTTAATGGGATTTGAGCCTTACAAACAAAGCTGACAGCCCTCATTTTAAAAGGGAGTCCTCAAACTGTGCACTTCTGCTAATGTTATTTAATTTATTAAAGCACAACACACAGGGTCCTCAGAACAAACAAGAAGCGGCCAAATTGTAATCTAAATAAGGACGGTGAGAAAACACTTTTGATTGACTGCTGTGGTCTATGCATGTTTGTTATGACAGATAAAGGAGATACCAGAATGTCAATACCTGCAGCAGTGGAAACAGGAGCAGCAGCTGTGGTTATGCTCTTCTGTCTGTGATATTAAACTCAATACTAGACAGTAACATCGTCAAGAGGTGCAGGCAGGAGACAGTTTTTATTGATACTTGGTAATAATACTATTTTCATTAAGAAAAATTCTCCTTTGCAAAGACATAATTGGAATTCTTTGTATCTGCTCATAATAATGCTGCATATTATTACAAGAGTGGTTTGGGATTGCATGCAAAATGCACACTCAAACTCTGTCTCCTTTACATAGATACGATAAGCTGATAATAAGTGGTTCTTAGATGCCACCTTATACCCAGGTAGCGTGTACCTGTACAGTCCCCATAGCTCCTGTGATACTCTATCTGTCCCTCTCAATGTATGGGTGGGTATAGGCCCTCCTTTTCACACCCATTGTATGAGAGCAGATACACACACACCCACACCCACCCCCCCACGCACACACGCACACACACACACACACACACACACACACTGGGGGCAGCAGGAGTTCAGGAGGCAGTCGCCTGCTGCTGTCTAATTACTGCGGAGACAGCAAGGTCAGCTGCAGGGCAAGACCCAGCTGGGAACGGTGTGCTTCCCGCCTCCACCACAACACATCCACATGGACACAATGAGTTCATCACTATGAGGCTTTTCACTATTAACCTAATCAGACTTTTCAGCCAGCCAAGGTGAAAGATAGTTGGTTTAATATATTTTAAATACAATAGGATTTTTGCAAAAGTTTAATTCTGGAATGAAGAAAATAATGTCAATACTACTTTTTTTTACTTTGAGAAATTATTATTTTCCTGGAAGTCTTTTTCCACGGCATTTTCTTTTTATGATTGAAAGTAGAACTGAAAGGGAAAATATCTCATTGTGATTTACAATTTATGATTTAAAGAGATTCAGTTCAAGTTCACATTTTACACTTTTGACATACTTTTAGCTCAGCAAAAATACTGAGCTTATCACCAAAACACTGAAACTTTAGTAGCTCAGAAGGGTTAGTTTTGCTCTCAGGAACCACAGAGAATCACTGGTTTGTGCAGTCTGCCATTGAGCAACACACTTTACATGTTTGGGACTGTAGATGTTTTTTGCTGTCTAAAATTACAGTTGAATGAAATATTTTTTGGGGAAAATATACACATGGATTTATGGATTTGTAGACTTGATTATTTGATCAAAAATATTTAAAAACATATTTATGCTAAAGAAAATTGACAAATAGCAAATACAGCAACAGTTTTTGCACTACATAATGTATATTGTTGATAGTTGTGGAAGCCTTCCAGAAAAAAATATATAAAAAGACTGAAATATGAACTGACAAACTAATTCAAGAACCACATTTCTCTACATGCACGATGCGATATTTTGTTATTTTTAGTGGATTTTAGTACTTCAGAAATCGCAGTCTTTGTTAGTGATTTGCTAATTTTGTCCAACCCTAATGGAAAGCCAGTCGTCAAGCATGCACGCACTTCAAGCATGCAATTATTTTATTAACTAGAGCTGTTCCTGAATAAATACCCCCTCAAAGAAACACTGGGACTTGGGAATGTGACAAAGAGTGCACCAGCTTGTGACCCAATGAGGCTGGATTTTAGTGATCCGGTTTATTGTCCTGTGACTATTCCCCTCTCAAAGGAACCTGGATTCTCTGGCTGTGGCATTCTTTCCTCAGACCTGTCATCCCTCTCACACCGTAAAATCTCTAAAGCCCCAGAGCAGAAAGGAAAGAGGAAACACCAGCTGCCAATCACAAAGGGGCTCGAACTGGGGTTAGCACAAGTTCATAGAGGTTAGCCACTATTCATAATAACCGTCCTATTTCCTTCCTATAGCATGTCTTCAGGCGGGGAGTAATTGTCATACACATTATCACAGGTGTTGTTTTCAAAGCTTTCACACCTTGATAATGCTCAACAATGGAGGTGCTGAAAAGCGTGGTGACATCCTTTCTTGTGCAGCTGCAAACTGGAGCTTTTAAAAGCCACTGGTTTCTCCTTGCCCCATTCCCTCGAGGAGACAAGTGAAAAGAACCAAGAACCAGTTAGTGTTTCATTCAGCTCATAGCCATGTTTTTCAAGCTGCTAAAATTGCGTCTTAAAGTGAAGATGTGAGAAGTCCCATTTCATGCAAGTGGAACTGACTTGTTCCATGACATGGGAACAAATTGCCTTAAAGCATTTTCTTGCATGGGTAATGAATTTGTTCACACATACAGTAGAGGCACATGTAAAAGCACACTGCAAAATAAGCATACTGCACTTAAACAGTAAGCAGGATTATGCTACTACTACCCACAGAGAAAAAAGATAGCAGGAAACAGGTGACCCACAGCAAGCATCAATGTAATGTAACCACTTGAGCTTTGAAAAAACATCCAAGAGACAAGTCCTTGTTAGTGAGTGAGGGATGACAGAGGGAGGGTGGGGGGGTTAGGTGCACTGTTTACACTGGAGGGGTGCATGTGCTGGGAAGGCCCCTCTGAATCAACAAGCTCACATTTATTAAATTACATAATTTCAAATGCTTGAGCTTGGACATGCCCAAAGTGTTCAAGTGAAAAGTTTATTTTACACATTCTTATTATTAGGTAATGGCTTTTCCTTTCAGAGGTCAACGCACCAACTAAGGCTGTAGTTGACTTAAGACATCCACTGTGCATCAACAAAAAAGGCCCCAAAGAAACTCTGGAAAAGATTCTGTATTTCTAGGATTAGACCATTCATCTGACCCAAACTGTACTGACTCACAAAAGCAACAATTTCTACTGAAAGCTTCTAGTACATTTTACAGATAATAGCACATATAATAAGCCATGCTCTATTCCATACATATTATTATAATTATTAAACAATTAGTCTAAGGAATGACTAATCGACCTCTGCGAAGCCCTAAAAACTGAAACTGCTTTGCTTCTGACACATAAAAACATTCAACGATAAATGGAACACACTAAATAAGCCTATTTATCTTACAGTGAAAGCCCCTCCCCATTTATCTAGGCTGCAGACCTGCACAAAGAGTATGTAGTATGTAAAAGTATGAGTATGTCAAACAAATATGTTATATGTTATAAGTTATAGAGGACTGGAATAGGTAAATACTTCACACTATTTAATAAACTAAAAAATGCACTTCTTCTAAGCCTTTGTTTTTGCACACTCCATAAATCCTCACATGCCCGCTTCAAAACGAGACCTAATCTGTCTTTTATTAAACGCATTACAGCCTTTTGTTGTTATGCTGCGATATCTTGGCACCACTTAAAACTCTTCAAAAATGTTGCCTCAAATCCCAATAAAGTAGCAGCAGGTTGTGCAAGACATATCCCACTACTCTTCCAACAACATTTGCCCCTCCGTCCCACACCAGTGCTAACCATAACAACAGGTTGGCCGTGCCAATCATTGTAGAATGAGCATGAACCAGTGCACAATGTCAGGGGAGAACTGCCCTTATAATCACATCAATCAGCTCCAAAGGCTGTGCAGCCTGACCTCTTCTTGACCTGCTGTTGTGCAATGCTCCCAACTCAAATTGAGGCCAGAGCCCACAGTCCCACTGGAGCAACTAAAGGCTACTTGGAGGTCATGATCTCTTGCTTTCATACAAGCCCAGTGACAATACACTTGGGGCATATAGAGGTAAAGTAGTGACTGCAAACGCTGTACCTGAAGAAACAAGGAAAGGGGGAGGAGCAGGCAGAGTCTGCAGGTCTAAGTGCTGACATGTCCCATGTATGTAGTCAAACTTGTCTCTTACACTGTGTCAATAATTAGGGAGGCAGAGTGGGGAGATCTAACTTTTAGCCTACTTTTATCACAAGGTTCAGTGGATTAAGTAAAAAGCAGAAAGTTCATCCACATTTTTCACTATATCATGATTTTGTTAAAGACACTATTACGTAATTCTCTTGTTGTATCACAGTTGCACTTAGAACTGAGAGATATGACAAGACATAACGCCTTTTCTTAATTTGCCCAGTGGAATAAAACCTCCATTCATATAATATGCACTGTTTACAGAATCCAAGTTTGAAACCAGATGAATCTAAATAGACTAAATAATCCAGAATGATCATTCTAAAAGTTTTTGTTGTTAAATTAAACTGAGGAAAAGCATGACACACATTTTCATTATCTGAAGACAATCCAGAAAGGTTAACTCTAAATGTCAGACTGTTGTGTGAATATTTAATAAGCAGTGTCAAAGTAGCCAACCTTACCTTTGACCCCTGCTGTAACTCTGTAAGATAAAGTGACCATACAGACTGTAATGATAAGCTGTCATTCTGGTTTGCAAAGTTCTGCTTTTTTGTATTACATTAGGCTACAGTGAATGTTATTTAAACACTAACCTTCTTCGCGCCCTGCTTGGCGAACTCTGCAGCCAGGTGACGGCCGATGCCTCGTCCTCCCCCGGTGATCAGCACCACCTCCGCGCTCAGCTCCTTCCTTCTGCGGGACACCAGCGGGGACACGCTGGCTCTGAGGACGTGGTAGAGCATTTGGACGGGGAAGAGCAACATGCGGCACACACTTATCAAATCCATGTCGCCAAATGTCTTAATAGCGCAGAAGATTATTAATATTTAAATAGTCACGCATGAATAAGAAACGCTGTTTTTGTAAATCCAAACGAGAGAAAGTCTCTCCAGTCACATCTGCAAATAAGTGAGATCAGTCATTACGCGTGTCAACCAATGGCAGAGATGTAAATGGTACAAGTCCAGTCTGCGCTCCGCGGTGCTGCTGTGCGCTCCTCAAACCGCTGCGCTTTGCTTTGCTGGTGTTGTGATCCTCTCCAGGCTTTTATACGCGGGCGCCGTGGCCGTGCTCGACAACTTCCACCTCTGAAAGCCCTGACGCGCCCTGGAGACAGCTTTGTAAGGGCAATAATCCTGATTGACATGTTGAGTGGGGATGAATATTTGCTTTTTTATTGCCCCGGTGCCCCGTGTCTGCCCACACTGGCTGCGTACTCGCACCTTCCCCGCCCCCTTTCAGGCGTCTCCACAGAGTTCAAGCTGTGGCCCAGGCCCCCCAGTGGTCACAACTCTGGATCTGCACTGCTGGAGTTTAATGTTGTTTAGAAAAGTTTTAATGTGATTAGGCTGATGAGATATTCGCCAGTGGTAGTTCATTATTATTCAAACAAACAAGATGGCTTATCTGAAAACTAATGGTCACTTAATTATAATTAGGTGTTTTGTGAATGGAGGCGGGAGGAGGCATTTAGATATGGAAATGTAGCGTTGACTGGGGAAACTCTGGGTGATTTACGTTAAAAGCTTTTGATTAAAAGGGATGCATTAGTCAGATATCAAAAATACAGGCCTAAAACGACTGGAATACAATAAACTAAAATAATCCCTATACTCCCAAGGGAAAAAACTACAAAAAACATTCAAATAAACTACAATAAAACTATTCACTGTAGTTTTCCTTGATAAGATTTACAAATTTGGTAAATTTTCAAGGGAAACCAAATTTGAGCTATCACTGCCATCTACAGATCAACTGTAAAAGTTCAGACACTCAGTCAGCTCAGTCTGTCCTTATCTGCACAAACCAACACAAAAATTACACCTTGATCCATTTTTTTCCACACTCAGCAGCCCCAACATGAAACTGCAAGGATTCAAAACCAAAATAGTTTACAAGTTATACAAGTAATTGATTGATATCTCTATTTATTTACAGTTTTTGACATTATAATAGCCATATTTGATTGCCATATTTGTCAAAAAATAACTAATTTGAGACAAGTTAAAGCTGTGGCTGTGTAACCAGTTTGTCTTCATGGAGATGTTAATGATTTAAATTGTCCAGATTATGTACATCTTGCATGTATTTACCTACAGGCATCAAAAAATAAAATATATCTTAAAAAACATCCATTTTTACTGTGAGTGTGATGGCCTCTATGCAAATCTAACCTGTCATTTTGCTTGCAGGTTTCCATGGAGATTCATAAACCATATTAATGAACATTCCATGCACAGCTCCAGGTAAGTTAAGTATTTACTCAGCACATGTAGTGAATTAATAAATGATAAATATGTATGTATAAGTATATTTTCTTCTTTTATAGCCCCACACAATGCATCCCAATTGCATAAAACTAGACTAAACGCTAAAGTTTTCCCCTAAAATCCCTCTTTATCAAAATGTGTATATTTATGCTTGGCCTCTAACCCAAAACTATGCACCACCGTGTCATTAAGTGAAGTGAAGGTGACCCCGTGGTGTTGCAGAAGTGGGTGGGGTTGCGCCCGGAGCTGGGAGCAGGTACATCACACATTTAGACCTAATTGCTCCTTTAGCTGAACAGCCATGGACATCGGCTTTGCTATTTTAATAATTGGCTGCGCGGCTCTCGTGGCTGCCTTCCTCCTCCTGGTAATTGGCCTGGTGTACGCCGAGCTGATGAATTCTCACATTCCTCCCGGGGTTGAGAACACAGGCAAACTGCACGCTGTTCACGGCCTATTTGTGGGTACAGCCATTGTGGTAAGTTGTCCGACATCTGTGCAATTCTATTTTAATCATTATGTTGTGTATTATTTTGCATATAAGCTGTTTGATTGTATGAATTTGCAGTTTGGGCAACAAATCCTCACCCAAACACACCCAGAAAATGATTACACTATCTTCTACAGGTGAATAAAACAGACTAATACTTTTAAAATATTTCATTCTATTCACTCTTTAATTTATGCTCCAAATTTTTTTTTTAGATTGCCCATTTTATGCTATTTTTTAACATATTTTATGATATTGTTTCCTCATTACAAACATACCTGGAGTTGTTTAGTGTTTTCTTTCATTCAAACAAACTTTTGCACCTTGTGGTAATACAGGAAGTGCTCCAAATACACCTTCACTAGAATAATTTGGATCATTTTAGCCCTGGAATTGTCAATCTCTGCAAAAAGACAAACTTAACTTGCAAACTTGATAGATTTACACTGACTAATAGTTAAAAAATACTTAATATGTGTGTGTGAATGAAATAAAACTAAACTCTAGGTATGTTTTGACCAGGATTATAAAGCTTAAAGTCAATTTTTGTAATGTAAAACCTTTAATACACAGCTGTTTTATTTGCCCTTCGAAGCCGTTGATAATATTGAGATCAGAGACGTTTTAGATAAGAAATCAGGTCTCACCAAAGCAAGGTCACCTGGCGTTCGCTTTTGAAGTTGTCACGGTAAATACACTTTCTGAGGGATACGTATAACCTTCGTTTTGACTTTACACAGCGCGCCGTATTCTAGTCCTGCAGATTATGCATTCTATAAGTGTATATAGGCTTAGGGCTATGTGTCAAATCATTCTTTAGTGCGCTCGCATGCAGACATCTGAAGCCCTTGATGCACTTGTTGCTGTATTTTTATGTATTTTTTTCTACAGACGTGGCCAAAGGGGAATTTCTCACAGTGTATCGTAGTTCAGTTCCGTGGTTGGATGTCAAATACAGGTTTATGAGAGAGCCTTAAGTCGTGCTATTGTCAACAGAAACACATTTACATCCTGACAAAGAAATGCATTTAGACTGAAAGACATGTGGGTAACTGCTTTATTTGACTTAAAAAGCACTTTATATTTTCTAGTGGGGTTTTTAAAATGTCTTTTTCTTGGAATATTCTACATTATGGCATTTATTGTATTATAATCAGTCTTGGGAAGCAACTGAAGACATGTACAGAGGAGTTTGTAGTTACTCTTTCATACAGAATACAGTTACTTTCCTAAAATTAAGGAATATATTTTTCCTTCTCCAGTTAGTGACAGGATTTACAGTGAAACAAATATACTGTAGAGCTGTTTTTTTACACATGTATTCAGTACGCTGTAACGAAATACATTTTACTTTCTTCCCATTACTGGTTACAGATGTTTTATTGCTTAAAAATGCATTGAAAACCATGAATTTTTACTTGATCCACAAATATTACCTGTAACTGTGGCATCAATGGCTTGTTTCCAAGATAGATTTAGAGGTCTAATGCGTAATCTTGGAAGATTTCAGTCAAAACTTTAACTTTTCCATAGAGACAAGCAGGCAGTAGGCACCAGAAACCTAACACTCTCAAATATTACATGACAAGATTTTATTTTCAGCAATCCCCTTTCCTTATTATTCTTCCTTTCAGGGTCGAATCTTGCACCGCCTGAGTATCTGTCATCAGGTCACCTTCATCCGCTGGTTTGTCTCATGTTTTCTGACCCACACAAATCCGCCTCCCCCCGCTTTGAGGATAAAGGACCTCATTTTCTCCGCGGTTCCCGTTCGAATCTACGAACCCACCGCAGCCTGTGACGGTTTGAGACGAGGGCTGGTGTATTTCCACGGTGGAGGATGGGTCTTGGGGAACATAGGTGAGCAAATCCAGTACAGAACGTTATAATATTCTGCACACTGGCAAAGTAATTAGTGATCCTGCCATTTTGAGGGCACTGGTGCATGAAGCGCAGTCTGCATGTTTTCCCATTGTCCCAAGAAATCAAAAATCGTTCAAGCAGAATATGAATGTTCATTATAAAAAAGTCCAAAAGTCAGTGATTGCTTTGCTTTTCTGTTCTCCCCAGATTCTGTTGATGAAGTCTGCCGCTACATTGCTCTGAAATCAAGTACAACTGTAGTTTCGGTCGGGTATGCCATTTCAATTAAACATGAATGAATGAAAATCACAGCGGCGTATGTTTGCTAATCCGCTTTAATGTACCATATTGAGCATGTTTGCCCACTCACCTCTTCCCAGGTACCGATTAGCCCCTGAGCACAAGTACCCCTCTCCGCTGAACGACTGCGAGGCCGCCACCTGCCACTTCCTGTCCGTGGCCGTGGAGGACTTTGGTGTAGACGCTGGCAGGGTGGCAGTCGGGGGGGACAGCACTGGGGCGAACCTGGCCGCCGCACTGTGCCAGCGCTTGGCAAAACAGGACAATGGACATGTGGTGCACCCGAGCGCCCAAGTCTTGGTCTATCCAGTGTTGCAGATGGCCGATTTCAACTTGCCGTCGTACCAGCAAAATCACGCCGTGCCCATATTGTACCGTGCCCGGATGCCGTTCTACTTCCTGCAATATCTCAATGGAGACCCTTCGCTGGGCCAGGATTTGCTGGATGGCTACCACGTCCCCAATGAACTCAAACCACGCTACACGACCTGGCTCTCTCCAAGCAACTTACCAGAACAGTGCTTATCCAGGGGCTACGTCGAGCCCACAAAGGCGGAGTATGACGGAGCGCTGTACCACGCCATTAAAGACGGCCTGGAACACGAGGTCTCGCCGCTATTGGCTGAAGACGACGTCATCGAGAAAGCCCCGCCCACGTTCCTCCTCACCTGTGAATATGACGTAGCGAGGGATGATGGGATACTTTTCAGGAAGCGCCTGCTGGATTTGAACAAAGAGGTGACCTGGAAACACATGGATAATGGTTTTCACGGAATAATTAACTTTTACAATCAGGGCTGGCTGAGCTTTCCAGCGGCCACACATGTCCTAGATCACATTGTGGATTTTTTAATAACACTGTAATTAATTATAGTCAAGGGCTGTTACCTCAATTACACTCACACTATTACAATAAAATAAATCAATAAAAAATAAACCAAAAAAGTGTCATCCTGTTATTGGCAACCTGGCATTCCAATATGAAGAAATACTTAAAGTTTGATTTTAAAGGGGATTATTACAAAGCATATTTACTTGGAGTTCATCTCTCAGACTGAAAACACTTCCACCTTGTGATGTCATGTGGTAATACAGGAAGTGCTCTAATGTGTTTTTAAACTCCATATATTTTCACAAAAATCATTTGGCTGATTTGAGTCCTGGAGTTGTCTCTGCTGAACTAAAGGTAAAAAGGAGCTGTTAATTTTATGCTTCATGACATCACAAGGTCGAACAAGCATTTTTGAGCTTGTTAATAAGTTAATAATGCAGGATTATTCAAACATATATGAAATATGGTGGAGATTTCCTGTGAATATAATGATATTTGAATACTAGATGTATTGGTATTGGTCTAATTAGCTATAAACCTATTTTTGCATTAGTTTATGGACAGTTTCAACAGTTTTATTATCTTCATTTGCACTACTTAAACTGCATACTATGACCGCAGCTTTGCAAACATTAAACAGACTTAAATCTACAAAGACTTTTCACACAGCACAAGCAACATATTTTTAACTTCTAAATACTCCAAAAGTGCTGGCTCAGAGCTCATGTTATCATTTTCCAAAAACATAATTGCCTCGTGGGCTTAAGTTTTGTTTTAATTCAAGGTTAGTTTCTTCTCCTCCGCTTTGGCTTTACCTTTGACTGTTTGTAGTCTCCATAGCAACCGGGCTCTAGTATTTCAATGGTGCCGTCATTAAGAGGCAGGTGAATGCACAGGTACATGCCGTCTATTCAGTAAGCACAGAACGTTCTGAGGGGCCAGGGATTCCTCGGCCTGGTTTGTTAGACACAGCTACAGTCGGTATGTACCTCACAAGAGCAGCACAGGATAAATGGTCCCAGCCCGGGTGGAGGATAGAGAACAAGTACACAAACAAGGTGCTGTTAGGAAACTGGGCAGAGGAGAGGCAACAGGTAAGAACTGTGGTTTATTCAAATGAAAATCCATTTGAATGTTACCTAGATCAAGGTTTGTGCTCATTTTGAAAAGTTGTATTTGCATTTAAAGGAGAAGTATTATGCAACTTTTAACCATGAATACCACTTATCATTAGTTTATTCAGAATTGTATTTAAGACATATTCATTTAGCATTTTTAACAGAGAGTTAATGGGCCTTACTATTACTAAGTTTTTCTTTTTTTTGGCTAAATATTTTGGTTTACAACAAACAAAATGTAAAATATTGATCTCAAAATGTGTTAAATTATCCACCTATAGATCGGAGACTTTTTTTGTATAGTGCATAACCTGTGTTCCTACTATATTGGCCACTAATACCTCAAAACAACTGCTATGAGAGTTAACAAATCACAGGTGTTAAACTCAAATTTCCATTAATAAAACTTGGAGACATTGTCTACTTAAAGCCCAAAAGGAAAGGTCATCTTTTGTATTTATTTGGATTATTTTTCGAACTCAAAATGGGTTTTAATGATAAGATATGTAAATATAGATATTTCTATCAAGAGAACCAAAACATAAGTATCCTTGGTTGTTTTTAGCAGTTCAGTTGGCGTTCAAAGCCAGACCGAAGCGATAAGTCCGTGTTGGTTGAGCCGCCTCAGCAGTGCCCCCTGGTGGGAGCGGCTGGAGGCGCACACTAATTGCATTGACGCGCACCCAGCCACAGGCCACCGCCTCAGGACCACGGAGCAGAAATGAATCCACAAATACAACCGTGTTTACCGATCGTGAAGTTGGAGCTTTACTGATCCTTGTACGGACGTGTTTTGATTTTAATGTTTATTTTGTCCATCATAGTTCAAACGGGAGCCTCGCTTAACAACGGCCCCCTGCAGCACCAGCCGAGCAGACTACGCACCGCATTGGGATGTCAAGCCAGACAGCTCTGAGAGACGATCTGGCCTACTGAGAACTGAGGTCAACTATTTAACTGCGCATCATTATGCAATTTAAACCATAGAAAGCAGTCACAACCTTGGAAGTCAACGCTTTGCATAATATTGACTAAAACATCTATATAGGCTGGTTGGACTCAAGTCAAGAAAATATCTGTTAGCCTCTCCCACTAAGTATTTTACGGTGTAGTTAGAGCAATTTGCTGATGTAACTTTGATTATTAGTTGTGAAAGAGGATACAGCTTTCACATCTTAATCCTGTAGGGGGCAGCGCGCACAGACTAACTCACTCTGTCACTGCCACTGTGTTATCTTCCAGGGGCTGCCGGCCAAGCTGCTTTTTGCCCAGCAGGGTTCACCGTTCTCTCATGGCTTGGTCACTCACTATGAGGAGAGCTACGGAAGAAAACGCACTAATGCCCTGCCAACGCTGCAGCCCTGTCATCAAAAGGGCTCAACATGGCCCCTGCACAGGCCAAATACTGGTAATGTCCGTGGCACAGTTCACCCAAGAGAGAGGAAACATACACATAGCTGATATTAGAGCTGACAATTGTGGCAGATCAGAAAATCATTTTGTATCAATATAAAAAGTTACGCTTTTCTTTACTTGGAGGGAAATACTTGGAGGTTGAGTTGGAGTAAAAGTACAATTACCTGGCTAAAAATGCACTCAATACAAGTAAAGCTGCCAAATATGTAGGCAACTTAAAAGTATGAAGTACTTATGAAACATGCTACTCAAAGTACTAGTTAGTTACTTTTTAATGGAAATTTATTTAGATCACATTTTCATACAAAACTTAACAATTATACTGTACTGTGTAACTCCTATGATTGTAGTACTGGGGTGGAGAGGGGGCCTCCAATACACAGGCTTTTTTCTGGGTTTGCAATCGATAAAATGTTTTACAAAGCTGTGCACAATGGTGTTTTCCTAACAAAGTGCAAACAGCAAGTACTTTAATTGTGAATTTGGTGTTAGTGGGGCACTGCAAACTGTTATAAATAACTCAAAACACCGAGTTCTGTTCTCTACTTGTGACTGCAGTTTACAATGACCTTTTTATTTGTTCTAATGATTCCTTCTCCGTCCACTCTCGCAGCCTTTCCAAACTACTCAGGCTCACCGCAGTTACAAAGGGCCCGTGTCGACAGGGCGGAGCCTCAGGTCCCGTGTCTGACCGCGTACAGGTCGGCCTACCAGCGCCACCCTCGCAGCGCCTTCTGCCAGAGCCGCTTTGCCAGGGCCTCATACTGGACGTCCAGCCACCTCCACAGAGCCAACCGCCTCAACAAAGACTTGGATCTGAGACAAGCGCCGCTGAGGCAGGTCCCGGATCAAAGCGGGAGGCTCCTTCCATTCACCCAGCATGCATAGGGTCATCAGTGGAATGTTTGGATAGACTTTCTCTGTTCATTAAAGTGGGCGTATTATGAGCTTTTAATCATGATGGTGTAATTGTGCATTGTCCTGCATTCAAGGATCGAGTACTCAGAACATTTCCATTTTCATGCGCTCTATCAATGTACTATCACCACCCACATATCTCTCCACGATTATTCAAAATATTCTCCATATTAGAGGGACTAGAAATGTCTTACAGTGTTAGAGTTTTGAATACTAAGCCACTGTAGATCAATATTGATGTTTACACTTAACTAAACATTACAATAATTATCAGTATTATGTTATAATTTCATACCACAGACCAGTAATAGTAATATGGCAACAATTAAAGTAAATTTGAACCTAATAAGTAGTTGAGATAATCAATGTAACAGGAGTGACTGAAAGAAAATGCATCAACAGTTCACATAGTATTTGAGTATTTTAATGGAAAGATGGACAAGATGGAAATGAGCAGATGAGTAGATCATAAATAGCTGCAGCACTAGATCAGTTTATCTAGACATTGTACTGACTTGGATGACACAAACTCCTCCTTATTAAATTTGACGACTGCTCTGCTTGTTCTGGTTGATTATGTGAAAATGCATATATTACATTTTGAAAGTTTCTTTTTTTGGTAATATATGCAATGCTAATTGTGTTATAGGGCTTGGTGTGATACGCTGTTGCCCTATGAGTGTGTGTGTGTCTGTGTGTGAGGCAGAGCAGAGGTGAGAGCAATAAATTATGTCTGTCTTTTCAACAGTTAATTACGTGCCAGACCGACCTTTTCTCATCACGATGAGCCTTGGACTGCTTGGTTACCCTTGATAGTTTATGAAAAGAAAAAATGTGTTGAAGCCAAAAGTGACCTGAGCTCTGTGAAAATCCTGGAGCGTGTGAGATCCAAGTCAGAGTCTGGAGGGAGCTGTCTGCCTCCCATTCCATTAGGTGTTTAATTACAGGAACCCCAGTGTTTCATTAGGAGGAATCAGAGATGCTTATGTTTGATGGTCAACCATCTGTGAGCACAGCTCTTGTTTCTGCTTCTCCCCAGAGCAGCTGCCACAGGCTTGTTCTCACCTCCTGTTAGATCCTCACACCACTGTGCTTCTGATGCTGCCTCACAATACTGCCTTGGTCAGAATAGTGCAGTTTTCCTTAGGGTGAGATGCATTTGCCTTCCCCTCCACATGATGGTGCTGTAGCAGCATGTCACTCTATCAATGTGCAGCTGAGGGCTTGACAGCTTGAGTTAGTGAGTCATGTAAATGCTAGAGATGAAACATAACTGATAATTTTTTCTGTCAAATTAACAGACACACTGTAAATCAGGTACTAGCCTATTAAAAAAGAATAAGATGAATGATACTTGAGGGAAATATCTTACCAGAGCGTTATAGTTGTTAGCAACAGAAGCAGTAGTACATAGAAGGAACAGGAGTAGCAGTAGTAGTGGTGGTATGGTATTTGAAGTAGACATATTAATATGTCATACAACTAGAACAATAATAACTTCTGGGTATTTGCTATTTATTTATTTATTTTTAATGTTAGTAAAATATGTCTTTCTGCTCTGATGATTTATGGAAATTGCTGTGAGTCTCTTTGATTACAACACAAGGGATAAAATGTAAGCTGACTGTGCAGGTACAATAAACAAATGCACAAATGCAGATGCAAACAAAATTCAGAAGTATTTGTAAAGCAAATTTTAAAGAACTGGACTGAATGTGTCTCATTAAATTCCAACATGTCACATTCAGGGAGCAACTGTACATAATTGCCTTGCTTTCATAACTGTTTATTCAACCTGCCATATATTATGATAAATTAGTCACTTATTGAATAAGCTTGAGTGGTTTAATCGGAAATCCATGATGTATATTGCAGATACAGAGGTCTAATACCTACAATGACGTAAGATTAGACAAGCGGAAATGTCATGGACTCATGGAAAACAGGGGTAAAAATAGGAACACATTTGCATCTGTTTTTTTTCCATTATCAACACGAGTTGAACATTGAAGACAAGCATACTGCATTGGATATGTAAAAGAAAAAATACACATTGCCCCTGAACGTTTGACAGTATATATTTCTATTAGTTTCATTTAAACTACTTAGTGATGTACAAAATAAAATCTAAACAACAACATTAATAAACCTTTTAACAAAGTGATCATTATAAGAGCTGCAACAAATATAATATTTTAAGTAACTTACATATTAAGTAATGTTATTATAGCTGAAAGCCCAGTCTTTGTTAAACACTTGTCTGGCGAGGCTTCTTATCAGGCAAGGAGAGGACAAATGGGAATAACATGCCTCTAGCAGCAGGGAGCACACTCAACTCCTCATCTGCAAAACCAGGAAACACCTCGTCAGCATCAAACCTCATAGTGAACTGGCGATTCACACAGTAAATATTCCCATACATGGCAATGCACTGAAAAGCTGGACATCTGAGTATGCGCCTGCTACTACACTCATACCACAACCTGGCAACAGTGTGATACCGGTAAACACTGAGCCCTAGCAGTGGATTCACATCAAAACGGTACAAAAACCTCCCCACTGCCACCATATCCGCAGTCCGGTCTTTACTCCCTAACAAACTGGCCCTCCAAGAGTTCGCTTGAGAGTTGTAACGCAGCAGCATGCACCGTAATGTCCCCCCAGATACAAAAATCTCCTCATCGCATACTGCAACGTGATGGGCAACCGCAAAAGTATCGTTAGGAAGTGGTGCCACGAATGCCCATCTGTCCAGGCGTGGGTCGTAGCGTTCCACAGAGGACAGACACTCGCCCCCGATGGCATATATGCAACCGTCAAGAGCTGCCAGTTTGCACCGTGGCCTAGCTTGGTTCATAGGGCTGATCTCTTTCCAAATGGATGTCAAAGGATTATAGCAAAACACTCTCTTTGATGGCGTTACTTCCCTGCCTGTGCACTGGCAACCTAGTGCAACATAAAGGTAATTATCCAAGGTACACATAGCGCAAGCTTTGGAGAGGACTTCGGGTGGGATCTGGCACAGTTTTTCCCAGGTATCTTTGTAGTCATCGTAGTAGTATATTGCACTGGACGGTTGGGTTTCCTCTGTGTCTTGCACCCACTCTCGAGGATCTATATCTGCCACCATGACATACGATCTCCCTTTCATTCTCAACTTCCTGATTTGCTCCCTTTCTCCAGCCAACAGCCTTCCATAAAGGTTAGGATCTCTGAGCACTTGTAAATAGTTATCTGACATGACACAAAGAGCTGCTTGTTGAAGTAATGTATGCGCTCCTCTTTTGGCCTGTTGCAAAATTTCCAAACAGTTACCTAAATTGATTTTGCTTTTCACACTTTCTAAATCTGTACAATCACTTAACTGAAGCTGTAAAAATAAAGGCTCTGATTCTTCCATATTTGCTCTTTCCATTGAAGGACAGATCTTAGGCTGAGCTGAGACAGAAGAAGGAGAGTTTGTCTTTCTTGAAGTCAGGGGGAGAATGGCAAGCTCCGATTCCTCTGCGGCGCACTGATAACTCTCGTTGCGTTGTAGTGCGGGCCTGGCGGGGGGCCCCTGCAGGAGCTTCCCCAGTGGAATGTAGGAATCCTGATCATAGCTCTGCGTTAAAACCAGATCACGCATAATGATGGTGTTCATGGAGGCAAGAGATTCGCCGTTGCCATGACGTGCAACCTCCGCTACGGGTTTAGTTTCTCCCGATTCTGTAATAGAACGCGAGGAGGACTCCACGTAGTAATCATATATTTTCCCTCGCACAATCTGATCTCCTGTTCCCTCCACCAGCACGTTTGCATCCTCTACTTTGATCTCGGCCTTGGAGAGGAAGCTGCAGTGGGCCCCCTGGCGTTCTAAGTCCTGCCTGAGCTCCCTGCCCACACCCACACTCCCCTCCAGCCGCTGTAGAAAGCTCGGGGAGAGGCGTCCTGTTGCATTGGCCATCCCACTCTCTGCTGGATGTGTATGCTTCAAAGATGTTTCAAATGAAATATTACTGGTGGAGACTGCTAGCTGCCTGTGATGATTGAGTGTGTCTTCTTTGACAGTGTTGTCACAGAGAGCTGGGTTAAATGTGTCCCCACCTTTTGCAAGATCTGTTGTAAGGTCTTCTGTGC
Organism: Scartelaos histophorus; assembly: GCA_000787155.1. NCBI lineage: Eukaryota > Metazoa > Chordata > Actinopteri > Gobiiformes > Gobiidae > Scartelaos > Scartelaos histophorus. The sequence goes on along the minus strand of KN491761.1, from coordinate 11,297 downwards.
TTTTGTCAGTGAGGCCATTGTCATTCACCTTTAAGTTATTGCTCACATCCTCTGTTTCATTGTTTGATAAGTCCAGCGTAACATTAGACGTTTCATAAGTTTCATTTTTGTTGTTGCATAATTGATCCATCATCTCTGCTGGGTTAAATGCATCCTCACATTTTGTAGAAATTGTTACAGGATCTGCTTCGTTATCACTTTCTTTCAATAGACTGTCTACATCTTCCGGTTCAGTTTTTGTTAAGTCCAGCATTGCATTGGAGTTTTCACAATTTTCATTTTTGTCGTTGTATAATTGCCTTTTCAAGTGTTCTGGATCAAATGCATCTTCATCTTTTATAGTATCTCTTGCGGGTTCTTCTTTGCTTTTTTCTGTGAGGTAACTTTTCAGTTTGCTGTCTACATCTTCAAGTTCAGTTTTTGTTAAATCCAGCATCACTTTGGCATTTTCGCAAGTTTCATTTTTGTTGTTGTATAATTGCCTTTTCAAGTGTTCTGGATCAAATGCATCTTCATCTTTTATAGTATCTCTTGCGGGTTCTTCTTTGCTTTTTTCTGTGAGGTAACTTTTCAGTTTGCTGTCTACATCTTCAAGTTCAGTTTTTGTTAAATCCAGCATCACTTTGGAATTTTCGCAAGTTTCAGTTTTGTTGTTGTATAATTGCCTTATCCAGTGCTCTGGGTCAAATGCGTCCTCATCTTTTATAACATCTCTTATGGGTTCTTCTTTGCTTTTTTCTGTGAGGCAGCTGTCACTATTTTTCAATTTACTCTCTACATCGCCGGGTTCAGTTTTTGTTAAGTCCAGCATCACATTGGAGTTTTCGCAAGTTTCAATTTTGTTGTTGTATAATTGCCTTATCCAGTGTTCTGGGTCAAATGCATCAGTTTCTCTTACAGGTTCTTCTTCGCTTTTGTCTGTGATGCAATTGTCATTCTCTTTCACTTGAGTGTCCACATTGTCTGGTTCACTTTTTAAATACAGCATTGCATTGGAGTTTTCGCAAGTTTCAATTTTGTTGCTGTATAATTGCCTTATCCAGTGTTCTGGGTCAAATGCATCAGTTTCTCTTACAGGTTCTTCTTCGCTTTTGTCTGTGATGCAATTGTCATTTTCTTTCACGTGACTGTCCACATTGTCTGGTTCACTTTTTAAATACAGCATTGCATTGGAGTTTTTGCAAGTTTCAGTTTTGTTGCTGTATAATTGCCTTATCCAGTTTTCTGGGTCAAATGCATCCTCATCTTTTACAGCATCTCTTATGGGCTCTTCTTTGCTTTTGTCTGGGAGGCAGTTGTCATTCTCTTCCAATAGGCTGTCTACATGTTCTGGTTCAGTTTTTGTTAAGCCCAGCGTCGCATTGGAGTTTTGGCACATTTCAATTTGGTTGTTGTATAATTGTCTTATCCAGTTTTCTGGGTCAAATGCATCCTCATCTTTTGCAAAATCTCTTTCAGGTTCTTCACCTTTGTCCATGAGATAATTGTTAGTCTCTTTTAAGGTATTATCCATGTCTTCTGGTTCAGTTTTTGTTAAATCCAGCGTCGCATTGGAGTTTTGGCACATTTCAATTTGGTTGTTGTATAATTGTCTTATCCAGTTTTCTGGGTCAAATGCATCCTCATCTTTTGCAAAATCTCTTTCAAGTTCTTCACCTTTGTCCATGAGATAATTGTTAGTCTCTTTTAATGTATTATCCATGTCTTCTGATTCATTTTTTGTTAAGTCCAGCATCGCATTGGTCTTCTGACAGCTTCCATTTTTGCCTCTTATTTGCGTGTCTCTCGAGTTATAAAACTTGTAAGCCCAGGAAACCAGCAGCACCGCAGCCACAGAAAGACTCAGACTCCAAACAAGCTGCATGTCGAACTGTACATCCAATAGGTCCACGATGGGCATGGTTCTTGTAGCCGTGGCAATCGTCTCGCATGTCCTATACTGCGGTTAAATATTAAGGCGGCGCAAACGACCAAACGTGCTGCTCATAGCGGACACTAGCTTTTATCTGACGCCTGCTTCTCTTTGGACAAGCGCACAGGTGTAAACTGATAGCTCTTTCGGATCTATTTGCATCCCTGGTTTCAAAGAGGTGGAGCACAGGTGACATTCCAAGTATCACAAGTCACAGAGATTCATAATAGTCAATAATGCAATCATAATATTTGCTAAAGCCGGTTGTTTTTATATTCATTCAAGTTTCAAACAAGAACTAAAACAGCATCTTTATTCATGAGAAGGGGTGGTGAAAGTCACATTTTTCTCCTGTCATGGTCCCTTTTTAATATTTACTAAAATATGATGATAGATGGTGGCACACAGCGTAGTTTGGCCAGACTGGGTACAGGAGCGACAGGTGGAGAGCCTAGTTTGAATAAGGGGTGTGGAGTTATGATAGGTGACATTTATCAAATACCTCATAACCAGGATGCATCTGTTTGCATTGCTACAGTGGAGATCAAAGGTCCCGTCTGAGGCAATGCAGACACTAAAATAAAAATAAAAAGGTAGAAAATGCATTTGTCAGTACTGCATGTGTCTGCAAAACATGTACAATAATACTGTGTCAAAGTGAAGGTTATAATAATAATAGTACGAACGAACGAACTAATAGTGGTAGTTATTAAAGACTAGATAGTGTGTACAGAGGGTGTGCCAGGTGCCCTGCCTGACCAGCTGCCGTCATATGATCTCTCACAGACAACAAGGAAACTAGTCAGGGAGCAGGCTCCTAAATTATTCACACATGCCACGTGGCCAAAGCGTCTTTTCCTCGCCATTTCTCAGATCTACACCAGAGCACAAAGAAATACAATAGATGACTTGGTGGAACTGACATATGGACATGGTTCAAAACTCAAAAGGTGAATTATGTTACCTAGCAAGTACTGAAATGATACAAATAATTCATCTGTTATTTAGTGTAACAGTTCTATATAAATGGTGCTTGGTGCTATACTTAAAACTTAAAAATGCACAGTGTAACTTTTTTGGGGAGGGTTATTGCTTTATATGTTTCACAGTACTCTATTAAACCTTTCTATATTTATGGAGACCAAACAAGTCCAGGTTACAGGTCCTATCTGTGGAGAGGCCATCACGCTCAGAATGTTTTTCTGAGTATTTTTGAGATATTAGTCCACCTATAATTGAACAAATGTAAGGTAGCTCTGTTTAATGTCATACTGTGGAACATTCCCGACAGAGCAATGATATATCCATAGAAACAAGCAGGTCACGGACCCCCATCCAAAAAGTTTTATCTCACCTTCATTACTTAAAAATACCTTAAATGGGCTTGTCTTTCCTGAGATCTGACTTGTAACTGACTTGTAATGGCCCTGCTGTTCTCCATGCACTGGAAACAAGCAGATGGTGGACACTTTACCAGAAAAGTTACATAGTAATCTGTAAATAAAGAGCTTTTCAAGAAGATTCTCGGGAATTCAACCATAATGGATCATTCGTAATAGAAAATGATGTGCAGTCACTGTGAAGAAATCCAATCTTACAATGCATTTCAGGCTGCACAAATCGATGCAAATGCAATGAACTAAAATTAACAAAATTAAATTAACACTATCTATTAAGTATATGACTATATGACCTTTTTTTCAATGTACTGATAATCATAAACTACCCTTGTGATTGCCTAGGCTCTCCTTGGGGACTTTCAGCTACAGCCCAGAATCAATTTGGAATTCTTTTTTTCTGAAATGAGGAGTGGAAATGGACCTGCTCTTCCTTTTTTGATGTGAAAATGGTCATAAAAGCAGAGAGAGTGCAGTGCCTCCTGAATCAATACGAGTATGATAGCTGAGTTATAAACCTCCAGTGGGTGGACAGTGATTGGTCTTCTTTGCTTCTGTAAGGAAAATGTACCGCCATGACCTATTGTTAATCTTATTTGTGCAGTGCGTTCTTGTCCTGAATGCTTGAATATGGATTGTACTTTGACAAGGTGAGCGCATATCCCAGACGAACAGGTCGAGTCATCCTATTCAACTAAGCTTCAGAAATCTCTTCTCTTACCTCCCACCTGCTTCAAACTGTAATCCTTTAATACGCGTTGTGTCCTCAGAATAGCTTAAATTGGAATTCTTGTAAAAGTCTGAAAATGCTGGATTACTTTGTATTAAGTAACCTGCCAGTGTGCATGGCTGAAAAGAAAGTAGAGGGTTAAGAGCGATGTCAAAATCATCTTTTGTGACGTTGGAGCATGAACAAAATGAAATGCCCAAAACAATGTAATTTATGGAAACAATTCAGCTGCAGCACAAATGAAATCTCAGTCCCACAGCAGTGTAAAGTCTTTGAGCAGAGAGGGGAGCAGTGTAGCGGGATTAACAGGAAATTAGATTGTTAAAGGGATTTGGCATTGTTTATAAAAGACTCCATAGTATGCTTCAGTTGTTCAAATACAACATTTACAAAGCATCGACTGTAGTCATTCTTTTAAAAATACAAAAGGCCCTAAAATGCCCAAACATATTTACTACACTGTAAGAAAACTATTTTTTGAAAACATTTTTCACTTTCAACATTTTCTCTTACTATTGATTTATTTTTTATGGGATTATCAAGGGTAAATGTGTTTTCATTGGAGTCGTATTTTTTCAAAGTGCAACTACGTAGAGGAATGCGGGTGGGGATAGGTGAAAACTGAAAACATATATTATATTACCAAAAATATTCACTAACCCATCCACATAATTAAAATCAGATGTTCCAGTCACACTCCTCAGCCTCCCCGGGAAAGTTTATGCCAGGGTACTGGAGAGGAGAATCCGGCCAATAGTCGAACCTCGGATCCAGGAGGAGCAGTGTGGTTTTCGTCCAGGTCGTGGAACACTGGACCAGCTCTACACTCTCCATCGGGTGCTCGAGGGTTCATGGGAGTTTGCCCAACCAGTCCACATGTGCTTTGTAGACCTGGAGAAGGCATTCGACCATGTTCCTCGTGGTGTCCTGTGGGGGTGGTCTGGGAGCCCTTTGCTAAGGGCTGTCCAGTCACTATACAACCAGAGCAGGGGCTGTGTTCGCATTGCCGGCAGTAAGTCAGACCTTTTCCCGGTGCATGTTGGCCTCCGTCACGGCTGCCCTTTGTCGGTCTTGTTCATAGTGTTTATGGACAGGATTTCTTGGTGCAGTCAGGGGCCGGAGGGGGTCCGGTTTGGGGACCACAGATTCTCATCTCTGCTGTTTCCGGATGATGTTGTCCTGATGGCTTCTTCGAACCAGGACCTGCAGCGTGCACTGGGGCGGTTTGCAGCCGAGTGTGAAGCGGCTGGGATGAAGATCAGCTCTTCCAAATCTGAGGCCATGGTTCTCGACAGAAACGGGTGGTTTGCCCTCTCTGGGTGGGTGGAGAGTCCCTGCCTCAAGTGGAGGAGTTCAAGTATCTCTGGGTCTTGTTCACGAGTGAGGGGAGGACGGAGCGTGAGATTGACAGGCGGATCGGTGCCAACTCTACAGAGTCAATCAAGCCCATGAATGGGTTTCCACGATCAAGCAGCTGCATCCAACCCATATACCACCAAGTGCAATGCAAAGTGTCGAATGCAGTGGTGTTAAGTGTACCGCCTGGAGCAGTGGAGACACATTCTCTGGAGTAACGAATGGCGCATCTCCATCTGGCAATCTGATGGACGAGTCTGGGTTTGGCGGTTGCCAGGAGAACGGTACTTGTCTGACTGCATTGTGCCAAGTGTAAAGTTTGGTGGAGGGGGGATTATGGTGTGGGGTTGTTTTTTTAAAAGCTGCAATTGGCCCCTTAGTTCCAGTGTAAAGAACTCTGAATGCTTCAGCAGACCAAGAGATTTTGGACATTTCCATGCCCTTTATGGGAACAGGAGATGCCCCCTTCTTTTTCCAACATGACTGTGTCCAACATGACTGTTCACCAGTGCACAAAGCGAGGGCCATAGCAAGGTTCATGGATGACAGCGTTAAGTGTGGATGAACTTGACTGGTCTGCACAGAGTCCTGACCTCAACCCGAAAGAACACCTTTGGAATGATTTGGGATGACTAAGAGCCAGGCCTTCTCATCCAACATCAGTGTGTGACCTGACAAAAGGACTACACAAACATGCAAGAATTAACCAAAATATACTTTGAGCAAGCTCTGAGGTAACACCATTATAAAAACTATACGTCTCTATAGTTTTTAACCATATTAAAAAAATATGGCAAATATAGAAAAATTGTCTCTTTTAATTTAGATCCCATTGCTTTGGCATTTGAGATGATATTATGTTTATGTAATCAATGAATGTATCATAGCTAGCGGTCAATAATCACTTGTTAAAAAAATAAATATGGACTATGTAAGAAAAAAAATCCCACAATTTGTAATTGGATATTTGGAGTTAAAAGTGGATCACTATGTAAAATAAACAACTGCAAACTGTTAAGAAATTAAAACCAAGTCACATGAACTTTGATAATCTCTCCATTTTTAATACAGGTGAAATGAAACAAATGCAACAACCCTGTTTTACACACGCTGCCTCAGGTGAGCACCTCTCTGGAGATGACGGCCAAATGAGCTCATGGATACTGCAGATGCCGGGGTAGTAGTTACGTATTGTACACAATGTGGGTCACTTAAGATAGTTATGTCACAAGTAAATAGCTGGATTACAGGTCAGTGACTATGAGTTCTCATTCGCAACACGCCAAGAACTGAGAAAGAATGTCACATGCACCAGGACCCCTAAAACAGCAGACATTTTCAGCAATTTGATGTCCTTGAAAATGTATAGTCATATTGAGATAAAGCTCAAAATCATAATAATTTTCGGTTCTTGTAGCTATCTTTGAAAACATGAATGAAGTACAAAGAAATGTGACTATCTCAGCACAACCAACCCCTGACCCATATAGCTTCTTTAATTATTTTCAATATTTACACTGATGTACACAAAATACACTCAAAAAGGATTTTTTTTTTCTAGTTTCTCTTTACCTTTGTACATTCCAGGCCATGAAAACCAAAAGGAAACAAAAATATATTAATAATAAAAAATGCCGGTTTATTCCATTGTGGTGCATCCCAGGGCAGACAGTCAGGTTGTCCAGTCTCAATCACGTCACAAATAAATTCCATATTCTTTTTTCCATTTAGCGGACAGGAAAAACAAAAAAGAGGGTGGATGTGGGTGGGGCTTATATAGAGAGCGGTCTAAACCATCTTGTTCTGTCATGGTTATAATTTTCAGTACAAAAAACATTTCCGCTCGACGCATGGGAGAATTGATGACCGAAGAAGGCTTGCAGGATTGTACAGTTTTTATCGATGTTGAGTAAGAAGTGTGCATGTGTGTGTGTGCGTGTGTGCATGTGTGTGAGAATGTGTGTGTGTGCATGTGGAGCAGACAATGTCCAAGTGGAGGAGATTTCACGTCAGTCCTGCGGTCACTGTGAGGACGAGGGTCATCCATGTAAGTCCAACAACCTCCAGATGACACGCTGCATCTGAAAAATAAATATATATAAATACATAAAGCAGCAATCCAAAGCAAAAGATACAAAATGAATGACTAGTAATGTAATATCTCTATTGCAAATAAACTGACTGAAATGAAACTGCTTTAATCCAGTGGTCTCCAACCTTTTTCCCAATAAAGGCCAGTATTTACACATACATTTTTTTGTAGGTAGGTAGGAGACTAGTGGGAGTGCAGTCCCTCAGATATTGGTGACACTGTTGTCTTTGATGGAGGTCTTTTTATTTTATTTTCTTGAAGCATCAAAAAGACTTGGGCATATGTGATTTAAAGCAATGCACTTTGTGGTTTCTTTTATACAGTATCTCGCAAATATTTCTGTCTGAATTAAAGTGAGAGTCATACCACAATTGATTCTGAATAATCAAACAAATTCATGCAATTTAATCATTTCACTTTGTGTTGGCAAATTCCAAATTTGGCCAAAAGGAAACGTTTTGGCTGTACTTGGTGTTTGACTGAGCATCGTGTCAAATGTTACTTCAGCCTAATTTCCCTGGAGTAATCGGGCACAGATCGGGTCAGGTACAGGCTTGACATTTGTATTAACTTCTGTAATGTAACGGCTTTAAATGACCACAACAAAGTAAGTATTTATAAACTAAGTATTTATAAACTGTTCTCACAATAAACGTTCAGGTCCATTTCTTGGGCCTCATTATGTGATGTCTTGGATATGGCTTGTGTTTTTGGCAATGTAAGTAGTAAAATTAATGTTTTGACACAGCGAAAGCTGTACAAGGCAGCTGTTGTTGCTATTAAAGTCTTCCATTGTTACAAGTGTGCACATTAACACTGAGAAACTTCAGAAGTGAAGAAAGCTAAAGCTGTGGATAGTCAAAAAAAGAACGTCTGTGAGCCCCGCACTGAGCACTGAGCACTCTCATTCTCATAACACACAGCAGAATTTCCATTGGCTGTATATTTCCATTTTCATTGCCAATATTGTCTCCAGCACACAGAGATAATGGAAATGCTTCAGATACATTAGATTGCTTCTCTGGATGAAAAGCTCATCAATAACTGTGTGTTTACAGGTCTTATGCCACATCATGCAGGCCACGGCAATAGAATTGTGACATCTCTAATAATGTCTCCAGTGTGATTTTGATGCATCCATCCTGCAGTTAGAAGCACAAACATTGTCCATATATTGTTATTAAGGGGTAACATTAAAAGAAAACAAAACATGCACAACAAAGTCCCTTCTGAGGTTAGGAATCCCCTGAAGAAAAAGAAATTTGTTATCTTAGTGGGACGATCCTTAAATAAATAAATCATTAGAGAATTCAAAGATACTCCTACTCACTGCTATTTACCTACTAACTTCCAAAAGACTGGCAGATGTGATCATCTATTCTACAGCTCTATCGACTAGATAAATGTGAATTCACGAAGCAAGAACAATACACTGCAAGTAACCCGCAAATGGAAACACTCAGTAACTTAGAGTTGTATATTTTGATTGATAATTCTGACAATTTTTACCAAATGTCCAAATTAGCAGCTCATCACATCCTGTAATGGGCTCATTCAGCCATAGAACATTATCTGAGGTCCCTACAGTCTAAAGTATAGAAGTCTGTGCCATCTGCTCACCTTCACTTCTTGGCGTGCGATTTCCTGTTCTTCTGCCAGGCCTGGTTTAGTTGTTTTTTGGGGTTTTTTTTTACAGACAACTGGGACTGATTTGAGCAGCAACATGCTCTTTTTAATAAGAGCAGAGTTGGACTTAAATCACCAGATAAAAACACAGTGCTTCATTTAGCTCATGATTGGCCTGAAGAAGTAATTTTTGTTTTTATTATTGTATTTGTTAAAAAGCGTTTTTGACCTGAAGACTTTTTGATAGGATGGCTTCCCGATTGGGCCTGAAATAATATCGTCTGTATATAATGTAGAATATAAAGTGGTACAAGCTCCCCCAAGTGCATTCGGTCAGAGCTAAAGGTCAAACAAATCAGCCTTTTCAGAAGCAGACCTCAGGCAGGGTCAATGTCTCTGTGTAACTAACCATCTTAGATTTAAATCATTGTGCGAATGTTTTCATTGTTTTGTCAACAGATAAAGCTATAGAACGACGAGATGTATTATTTGGCACCAAAATTATAAGCATTTCCCAACTATAGCAAAGAAAATAACAGTTAACAGATTATGCTTTGTTGAGTGTGTTTTTTCACCAAGTTGTTTTCCAAGAATATATAGAATATGTCTGGAAAGTACATACAGACTAATGCATATTATTATGACTATACTTTCTATGGTTTTCTTCCAACCTTGCCAACCTTAAATCACACCACTGCAGAGTTAACAGATACAGTCTTCAGTCAACGTACAAAAAACCCAGCCCATGTCATTCATAAATACTCTGACTTGTCATCTTGGAAAGTGAATTCTGACAAAGATGAATGAACATTACCCTGACCACAAATCAGGGTTTCTGTCTGGCTATGGTCTGAATATGTGACACAGTGGACTGGGAGAAACCTGGTGATCTAATAGTATCTAATAGTGAGTGTGCTGACCTCTGGGGCCGGGCTCTACACCTATTTGACTTGCATGTAAAGTCTCTGGCTGACCCGAATCTGTCCTTGCACAGACACACCTGCTCCTGGCTCACCAGCACATTTGCATATTCAGATTTGCATCCCTAAGATACAACCAGCCAACAAAATGAAGGAGAAAATAAACACAAATGAAAATGTGGAGAAGCGTTTTGAGACAGAGGAACAAAATGAGAGATTTGTTCAGCCAGACCTTATGTGGAATTAGGAACGAAAGTGAAAATTCAAATTGGAACATGGCCTCTTTATGCAGGGGTGGACAGAAAATATACTAATAATATCACTATTTCTTGGAGCCAGATAACAATTTCGACTGATCATAATTCACGTAAACTTTGTATTTCTATATTGCTTTTTAAAAGAGATAAATAAAGCAATATTTTTCTGAATGTTCACACTTCACTGTGATTGGCTAAATCCAGCTGTCACTCACCCCCAGGAGAACTGGGTGGGAAAAAGTGCAATTCCATGTGATAATACTAACAACAGAAACACGAAAATGTGCCTAATTAAGTGAAATCAAATGGTTACCACCTACTAGTTGAGGGCTAGTTTGGCTATTGTCTACTGCCCTATTGAATTGTGACAAGAGGAGTCTTTGCTTAAAGCTTTGTCTGCCATCTGCTTACAAGCTGTTCTCACTTTGCACAGGCTAAATGCTCCTCACATATACATGCGCTGGAGCCATTCTACCTTTTAAATGTGTTGGAAATCAGCATTAGCCAGTCATTACACTATATGGCATGTAAGTGTTTATTGACCCCTGCTAGATTTAGTGTCATACGCAATTATGCTGTCGACTCCATGAGTTTAATAGAATTAGAGTAGTTTTAAATCCATTATTTGGTCTGAATGGTTCAATTTTAGACTATTGTTGGAAAATGACAACAACATAACCTAAAATAACTATTAAGGCAGATAGAATACTGTGAAATGCTAAAGGTTTTGTTTTAAACCTAAACAATTAAACAAATTGCCCTGTTAATCAATGTTTTGTTTTTTTTGTCTTGTGTATGGTTGACCTTTTTGTTTGAGAATATATATTTATTGCTTTGACAAAACAACTCTAAGCAGTGTTGTGCTGTTGTGTAAGTATCAGAAAATGTATAATGTATTAGTAAAAGTGCATTGTCTCATGTGTGTTTGGACTTATGTACATTTATTCTTTAGTCTTTAATTCTTTAGAAAGTCTTTAAATATAAATAAATAATAAATAATAATAATA
>JACN01041804.1:0-24100 GCA_000787155.1 Scartelaos histophorus | reverse complement strand
AAATATTGCATTCTTTGTGTAGTTGCTGTCCTGGGATGTGGGGAAGATCAACCCTCAAAAACTCCCCAGTCTGAAAGGCAGCATGAGTCTACAGGCCGGAGCCTCCAAACCAGACGAGAACCCAACCTTCAACATCCAGTTTAAGATCCAGCAGATGGCCATCTCAGGTACTGCTAGTGCACAAATGTCATCATTCAAACTCACTAAAACCGTATTATTACAGAAAGATTTGTTAGATTCTTATAAAGGTGTAGGTGCCTTGCAATACATGAGATCTACAAAGGTTTAAATACATTTTCAGTGGTCAGTAAAGTGTCACACTGCACATTTTATAGGGAGTATAGTTACATATAGTTAAAATGCAGTCATTATTGTATATTTGTGCTGCAAATGCTAACATGTTTCCACATTGTTGTTGCTATCAGTTATCAAGACTTTGTCTAAACCTTTTACATACAGGGAATTCAATTTCAGTTTGATATAAAGATGCAAAAAAGGATTTTTCACCATCAGTGTTTTCATTTTCTGTTGAGCTCAGCTGATGATCACCTGACAGTCACGTCTATGTGCTTTATTCTATTCTACCACCAGATGGGACCAAACGCATGAGCCCAGTCTCACGTGACTTCACAAACCATTACAGCTTTGAAATTTGGATCAAATAAATTGTTAAATTGTTTCATAAGACCAGGGTTCCCACAGTCATGGAAAACCTGGAAAAGTGATGGAAATTGATAATTATATTTTACAGGCCTGGAAAAGTAATTGAATTTTTTTAATTAATTGAAAGTTTTGGAAAAGTCTTTGAATATTAATATCTCTTTCATGCACCTAAAAACTTAAAAATCAAAAGAGACTACAATAAATGCACTGATAGTATTTTGAATACTTTAATCCCATACCATAAGGTGAGTGGAAATTTAATATTTCATATTTAGCCCTGACAGTAAAGCTACAATCTACACATGTAGGTCACGGTCACTTTAGGTCATGAAAAAGTCTTGGGAAAGTTTAGAAATGTTGTCAGTGAAAAAGAGTTGGAACTCTGTAGGACTTCAATTACAAGGAAAAGATCTTAAACATGTTGCTAGGTAGTTGACATGGGATCTCATTGCTTCTTGTTTTCCATCAGGGCTGAAGGTGAACCGCCTGGATATGTACGGAGAAAAGTACAAACCCTTCAAAGGGATCAAATATATGACGAAGGCGGGCAAGTTTCAGGTCCGGACGTAAAGACTGCCGCCATTGGACCAAACCAGCAGAGGACAGAGGCTTGTGAAGGGGGAAGTGGAGTTCCTGTGGTTTATGCATTTGTCTATTTACACTGGAGGCTCCATGTAGCAGAGTGGACCATTTCACACAGAGAATGTAAAAACAACAGGCCCATATTCATTTCATACTGTAAGTTGTTTTGTTTCACACTCACGTCCACTAAACCAGCCTATTGATTGTGCTTGTTGCATCAGTTAAAACCAAAATTCACCCAAAAGGATCTGAGGTTGTCTGTCTATTATGGTCTACCAGCATTTCCAAGTCTACTGTATGTTTGCCTTACGCAGGTATGTCCAAGAACTCTTCAAATGCTTGATATTTTTTTGTTTTTGATGTGAATGTGAATGCACGGTCTTCTCTGTGACCAAAACAACCTTCTATCCTATTTTTCTATCCATTCTGTCTTTATGTTTTGTGAATACATCTCAGATTTGCTTGTTCTTGCTACTCTGTTGCTACAGCATCATGGCACCTGTCAGTTTGTTACAGAGGGCTGCACTACTGATTACAGCTCTTGTTTTTCCCTCTTATGATCAGTATCTCTCAGAGCATTTCTCCATAATTATGAGGATAATGTTATGGTCAATGACAGTACTTCCTCCTTTAGTGAAACTCTGTAGAAAAACAATGCAATTACTTTTTTTTTGTTGCAACACTGGATTCAGCACCTACAAAAATGTGACATCAAAGCCGTCCTTTTGGTGAACTTTTTCCATGTGCTGTAAGAAATCTAATTTATAATGAAATGTTTCTATTTATATTCCTTGGTAGAAGGAGTCCTGTTGTTAACACTTCCTTTAAAATGCTAATTCTAAACTACACAAGGACTATTTATTTATTCCTTGCTTAATTGTAATATGAATTTTGGCACAATTACATTCAAATCAAACTCTGCCATCCTGTTTTTGTTATATTTCGCATCATAGTTTTTCTTTACTACTAAAGCTCCAGTTGTATGTCGTCATGGCAGCTGAGTATTTTTTCTTTCCTTTGTTTTGTAATTTTTTTTAAGAGTCCACCAACACATTTGGGCCTCACACATTTGGACTGTTTGGTAAGAGCTACTGGTAACTGGTTGAAGTGGATAATTAGCCAGGATGTGCAGGAGAAATAAAATGTTTTTGTGTCTAACGGGCTCCAATGGAGAGTGACACAGATAAATAAAGATTTGATGTGTTAAATCAGAGTGGGTATTTTTATATAAATAATCATGCTGCTTTAAATTTATGGACGTGTCTTGTAGATTGGAGTGTTTTGAGTTTTGTTTTTTTTTTTTCCCTCTGGAAAAAATACCGGGTCTTTCCCAGATGGGGGCGTTGTTGCATCGCCATGAATATCTTGAAGCCGACCAATTTAAAGAGCCAACCAGAGGGCGCAAATCCACGACATCTGGTTTAAATCCCATTAAGCTCTATTCAGAAAGAAGTCAATCTACATGCGCGCTCTAAAGTACAATTACGCACACTTTTACGCACGGCGCAACGAGCCCGAGTGTCGTTGTTGGTTCCATCAGAGGACGCCAGAGTGGTCCCATAGATCCATAGAGTGTTCTCAAATGTCCAAGGGCCATTCCTGACCGCCACTGCCGCGTCACGTCACGTGCTTTTGCGTGGCCATAGTTGGACAGACTCCACTCCATAATTTACTAATGACTTAGACCCCTCCAAAAACATAGTACCTTTTCCTCGCCCTGGGCCCCCCTCCCTTCGCGCACACCCGAGCAGCCGAGGCCACACAGCAGCTTCAAATCACTTAAGAAGAGTTTTCCTCCAACTTCCTTCTCCTGAACGGGTTTTAAAAGTTCCGCATTTGCGTTTTGTTTTTTGGCGTTTTAAAGAAACGAACCAGGGCGTCTGAAAGTTCAGGGACTTTGAAGACTTTCGAGCGTCAAGTGGTCGTATTGGAGAAAAAAGCCTGGGGCCAACGTGTCATCGCTGTGGTAAGTTGCTCACTGCAGTAACTCTTGTTTTATATTTGTCCATTTGCTCTGTTTTTAATCCACGTGCACAGTGCATGAGCATGTTATACTTCTGGGCTCTGCGGTCACTTTTTCAATGTTGAAATTGGACGTTTATCGTGCCACATACGTCATTAATTAACAAGGCTCCACGTTCTCGGAGTCGCCGCGTGCATTAGCGCGTAATTACCATATTTCAATCAAGAAGTGCGTCCTCACGCGCGAGAAAGTGGCGTTTCTCACACTCGGGCAGTGGCACCAATAACAAGTCCAGGCGCAGAGTGGCTCCTAATGGATGTGTGTTGTGTTGTGAGATAACAGCGATTATCCTCCTGTAAATGCGTTAGTTTTATCTGGTGCCTCTGTGAACTCTGGGTGGCGGGTTTGGGGCATCCCTGTCACCAGCGCACGCACTCACGCACTTGCTGAAGCGCGAACCGAGGAGGAAACGTGGCTTGAAGCTGATTGGTGCCTGAATTTGGAAATATTGGTAACAAAACTGCGCCTTTAACACGTGGTTATCTGGCACCGCTGCTTCATCATTATTCGCTTCTAAGCAAACCGTGTGTTCTGAATACATTTGTAATAAGTGTGTGTTGTATTATTTAGACCAGGTAATTAGTGCCCACAGAAAACCACAAAAACGTGCTTATCTTTTGCAAACTCAACTTATAGACCAGGACTCGCATAGTTTTTCATGCGCCTTTTCTCTCCATGTTTTGTTGGACCGGTTTCCTCCCTCAGGTGCAATGGCATTTCAGCTACTCAAGGCCATTCTGATTAGACTACAGCCATTTTCTAGTTTCCTTCTGTATACACAAGTTAGCCCTTGGTAAACATTTTAAATGAGCACAGCCATTTTTATTTTATTTTTTCACTTTTGCAGAAGTGGCTCACATGGTTTGCCATCTGTAAGACTAACCAACCCACACATTATTTTCTATCTGCATTACTTACACATTTTACATGTGCTATGGCAGAATATCTTATTTATTACTGTTTCAACTAAGCAAGAAACTAAGCAACAACTAAGCAAGCCTCTGTTCGTGCTTAATCTAGATTATTTAGATTTCTGGTGTCCCTCTGACCTGGAGATTTATACAAACAAGACTTGTTTGTGGTTTTGAAGACAACATTAGTCTCAAATACTGGGTGACAGTAGCAGATATTAAAATGTCTGCACACTACAGTATAATTTTAATAAACCGTTTGCTTCCAGGTAGATTATATTGGGTTTATTAACCACTGTCAGTTCTGTTAAATCATAATTCTTCCATTTGTATCTTTTTACTTGTTGGTCTGAAACCCTTCCAGCCATGTGCGGCGAGTCCAGGCTGCTGCAGAGATCTGGCTGGTTTGCTTTTCTTTGCACAATTCACTTTATTGACGGTTGACTGGAGCGTGTGACCACAAAACAAAGAGGAGCTGTCGCTGGCATCAACTTTTCTCCCCCCTCTCTTGTGCTGAGGGAGACCCGAGCCCTCCTCCCCTGCGCCCATGTGGGGCCTGCCATTAGAAATCACAGTATCTTTTTCTCAAGCGGCTCACGTCAGGCTGCCAGGGCACAGCGCCAGCGGGACGGAGCGAGCTGACAGCTGTGTTTGAGAACCAGACAGTATCCAGACACATACTGGGGCTGTTTGGGTGGACTAAACCTGAGCACATGACATGAATGTAATTATAGGAATCAGCAGTAAACAAAAGCCAACGGGAACTTGGACAAAAAAGTGATGAAATGATTCTGAACGCGACCCCTCCTTTGTTTTGAATCTACTGGGGTTTGGCTAATTATATTTTACTGCATGGGTGCATGTGTCATTTGCATACAATTAGCTGTAGGATTTTATCCTGGTCACTCTTACACAATACACTCCATTTTTCTAGATTATTCCAAGACTTGGAATTGGCACAAAGAGCTTTCTGGTTACACATAATTTTCAGTTATTCTTTTATGTAATTTTCTATATTGTGAATTTGTCCACTTTGAAATACCGTCACTTACTCACATATGTTTGAAATTCTTTAAGGAAAATGTGATTAGTAACCATTACATTTAGGAATATTTAATCTGATTAGTTTAAAGTCAATATATAAATATAAATTACTAAACCAAGAGCAAAACTAGAACCAAAAAGTGTAGGAATTTGTCAGGGGTAAAACATGAGCACACAAAAAGCCCTCCTCTCAAAACCAACTAATTTTGCGTATTGATCGACACATAACACTTCCATTCCTTGTTCTAACTTAATTGTAAAAGGAGCAGTGGAGCTAACAAAAGCATTCATCCCCTCACCAGGTTCTGGTCTCTCTTGTTTACAGATATCATTGACGTTGGGCACACATTGACTCGAGTTCCCAGGCCCCGTCGACACTCGGGTGGACCTGCAGCCATCCGTCAGACGAGCAGTGAAACATGGACTTTGGGCTCAGTGTTACCTCCTCCCCGTCTCTCCCCGGCCGCCCGTTTGACCAAGAGCATAAAATAAGCTTGTTTAAATTCTGAAAAAGATATGGCGGCGTAAGAAAGTAGCTCACACGAGATGCAGTTTGACTTTTTTGCTGATAAACCTTAAATGAAAAGTTGGCATTTTTAGCATTTTTAAAGACAATTACATCAATCATACAGTAAAAGCAACAATGTCCAAACCAAGAGCTGGTCCAGGGCCGCCTCCAAAAGATATATATGAATTCTCTCTTGACGCGGAGGAGATAAACTCAGATATGCGGACACCTCCTGTAGAAACGACCTCTCCTCTAAGCAAGTTTATCGAGAGCGAGCACCAGCAGGCCGGCCTGTACTCTTTGCCCGCGCTGGACTCTTCTTTCGACGTGTCCGACGGCCAAAAGAAAAGACGGAGGAAATGCGGAGCGTGCGGCCCCTGTCTGCTCAAAACTAACTGCGGGACCTGCGCGAACTGCCTCAACAGAAAGACGGGGAAACAGATCTGCAAACTGCGCAAGTGCGACGAGCTCAAGAAGAAACGCAGCGACTGCGAGGTGAGTTTAAAGCTTCTGTTTTACACTATTTTATAAAGTTTCCTCATCAAAAACATATCTGGGCTTGTTTTACACTCAAATCCTGCACATTTCTTTCTTCTTGTAAACCAAAAATACCAGGTCCCACCTTGTGATGTCATGGGGTGATACAGGAAGTGCTCATTGTGTTTTTAAACTCCATACACATTCACTACTGTAATTTGAGCGATTTTTGACCTGGAATTGCCAATCTCGCCTGAATTTAAAGTTAAAAAGTAGCTTGAAAACTACCACGTCATGACATCACAAGGTGGAACGGAGCGTTTTGAGGTTTGGAAATGTGCTCAAACATGTGGGAATGAAACAAAATACAACTCCAGGTGTGTTTTTGAGGATTTCAGCGTGACTTTAAGCTCAAATTTGCATAATATTTGAGCTTTTAAGGTTATCTTTGTTTTAACATTTTAAAAGGTGCACAGTGTAACTTTTCTAATGGTTCTGCCACCTGCTCGTCACCATGGAAACGTATATAATGACAGCCTGGAATGTTTCACCATATGACATTAAGCTTGTCTATCCATATTCAATTAGTTGCTTTTCTTTTCTAAACATACCTCGAAAAACGTGTAAGTTTACTGTACTGTGAGTAGCGTTGTCTCCACAGATCTGACCTGTAACTTGGCTTGTCTCTATGGCAACGGATCCGTTTAATGCCGTACCATGGAGCTTTCCAGTAGGTGGCACATCCTCCTCCACAGTGCAGTTTTAAGATTTCTAAAAATGTGCAACACTAAACTGTAAACCGGTACTTCCAGACAAACTTATAACTTAATTTATCTCCATAATTTTCACATGCAAAACCACTAAAACAGTGAAGACGAGTGACTAAATTACAAAAAGAGCTCCTCAAGTTTAGGAAAATTGTGTATTTAACATCTACGATCCACACAAAAAGATTTCTTAACACACTATACTAACAAAACTATCGCTTATTTGCAGTTTTTTCTCATTTTCTCATCATTGTTGTTGATTGACATTTTAAGCTTCACCCAAACGTCCTGCTTTGGGAGTCTAGAGCAGCTACAAAGGTAAAGGCTTCCTCTCTTCGGATTCCTTGTGCATCATGTTTGGACTCGTTTTTCCTCCGGCGCAGTTTAGCGGGAATGGTCGTTATATCTTTAGTGTACGATAATCCCCGGACGTTCTGTAGCGACTGTAGATTATAGGGAGGTAAAGCGACATTGGCGGGTACAGTTAAATACCGACAACGAGCTCAAATAAATCCATCGTACGGTTTTGTTGTGCGCAGTTTACATCTGGCATCCATGCTAAAGTGACACTAGTTTAACTTTAATATCATTACAAAAACCTCCTTGTATTAGAACAGCTGAACTTAGTAGAAATATCCAAATCTCTCTGTATGATATTTTCACGATATGAGGCCAACAAAACTGTAAATGTGCTACTTTTTGCTCTAAAAATGCCTTAATTCAAAGAACTAAGATTTAAAAATGCTTATAACAGTTATTTTTTCATGTAGTCTACACTGAAACGGAGCAAAGCATCATGGTCTATGTAGTTCTTTCTGGTTTTTTAGCTATTGCTGCGCCATAACTATTCATTTAAGCGAAGAAACTGCATTGTGATCATCCACGATACTATTGTGAGACCTTCGACGATACGATATTGCGATATTTTAGTTATTGTTAGTGGAAAGTTGAGCTCGAAATCACAGGATACCCCAAAACATGGCTCATAATACATAAATACTGACACAGAAGAGCGCAGTAGCAACCAAATGTAGTATTATGATGTGTTTTTTATGCAGTATTTTAGCACATCCCTAGCAGAATGTTCATAGTTTTACACCACATGCAAATGTAGATACAACTATTCAAAAACCCTGCATAGTTATTGAAGTAGATAGATACAAATACGCATCAAAGTATATAAATAGTAAAGTGATTCAGTTCTTCTTATGCAATGTTAAAATACACAAGGGCGTTGCATGTTTGTTGGCTGCAGAACAATTTTGGATCCCACAATAACTGCAGATAATACCCTTATGGTGTGTCTAATCCCACATTTGTTAGCAAAAAAACTAAATATTTGTAGTTTCCTGCTGTGCTAAAACAATTTTGTGAGCGGAGAGCGTAAAGGAGTTGCAACAATGGTTCTTTTCTTGAAACTAATCCATCTTAACAGACATTTGAGAGCTGAGTACGGACTTGTTAGACTGGCTGCAGGTGTATCTAGTCTTTTTATATTGTTTTTAAGCTGCGTTTCTGGGTGGACGGTGTATTTGCACCGCTGGGTGGCTGGGAGCACCACTAAACAGCAGCAGTAAAGAATTCTTCTAGTTGCCTGCGCTATGACCTTTGACATCCCCGGCTTTGATTGAGGAGTGGGGGTTGACCCTGGGCTATTTTGTGTGTGCGTGAGGTTACAGGGGAGTGGGCGTATCGCAGGAGAAAAGGAGGAGGTGGAGAGAGAGAAGGAGGGAGGCATGTTTTTAGACTTTAGTGTGCGTCCAGAGCAGCGCACGTGCATCGGGGTTTAAAGAGCGGGGGAGGTGCACGGGAAAGATGCAGCGGCGGGGTGGTCGCTAAGCTGTGTACAGATCAGGAGCCGGAAATACAAGAAGCCCGGACAAAGAGTGGACACTGGCTAATCCTTCATGTCAGACAGCAAAACAATACTAACAATACTGCATTATGTATCACGGAGACAGGTGGAAGCCATGGAGATGTGGTCCAGTGGTGAGAGTAAAGCGGCTTCTCACACTGTGGTGAATTGTAAAATTATTGCAAACTCCATTATCTTAAAGAAATTATGCGCATAGAGATGTTTTTGCTTTGTCTAGAATGTTTCACACTATGATATTTAACCTTTTTATCTACCTGGAGACCAAACCAGACCAAGATACAGGTCAGATCTGTGGAGAGGCGACCCTGCTCACAGTCAAAACCTGTTTTTCTAGGTATTTTTCAGCTATAAAACCATCTGTGAATGGATAAATCTAAAGTAGAGCTTGTTAATGTCATACTGTGGAACATTCTAGACACCGCAATGACATTTCCGTAGACACAATCAGCTAACAGACCCCCAACCAAAAAAGTTACACAGCGTATCTGCAAATGAGCGAATTATTCATTTCAATTTACATTTAGCTATTACATTTACTTGTAGATACATATTTGTTCTAATGCACAGTGTTGCTTTATCTAAAAATTGTCTTATATTCATCTGATTTTGCTCTATTTTACCTAACAACCAACTAAAAAAAAGCATTTATAGCGTTGTAGTTTAGGTTACAGCCACCAGGGGTCAGTAAAGAACACAAATTGCCTTCGAGCTGCTTATTAAATAGGAAAAAAAATCCACATTTTACATCTTTATCATTTTAAAAGAGACTTGTAAATTGTTATATTTTCTGCAGGGTGACATTGTGCAGCTCTACGACTTAAAGATCAAGTTAAAAGTTTATTTATTTTGTAAAGTGTATACAACTATGACTAGAGAGTTACATCATATGCCCACAGTTTTTAATACATTTTACATTACATTACATTATACATTTTAAGCAGTATTAATCGTAGTACTTCCAGTTTTCCTCATGTGGAAGCACTGAAAGAGGACAGTATCATAAGGGCCCTAAAACACAATTATTATATTTTGATGCCCTGTTATAATTAAGTTTAAGTCATACAAACCTGTGCAATGGCCTGTAGGGGGCGCACGTGCAGCTGATAACATCTCTTTGGTTTTTACAACACTTTGTACATCCTCTGACCGCGCAGTGAACTCTGATGTTATTCAACTCAGGTAAAAAACGCTTCACAATACACACGGTTAATGTTAGGATGGTGAGGCTGTTATTAGGGATTCACTGATACTGATACTGGATCAGGTATCTATCGGGTCCATGATATTGGTTCAGTTGGATGCAATAAGATTATTTACAGAGTCATTTCTGTTATTAACATCTCAACATCTTTTGAATTTGGATGGTTTTACACATTGGGGTGGGAAAATAAACGCAGCCAAAGATAATCGCCATTTTATCACCAGAATGTGCCAAAAAAAAAAGCTGCTTATCTTTAATATTTTCTTCTAAATCATTGTTGTTTTCACTTATAACAATGCACAATTCTATAAGTTACAAATATGGAGCATTCATAATATCCATCCATCCATCCATCTTCTCCCGCTTAATCCTGCTGGGTCGCGGTGGCAGCTCTGCCCATTACTCTGTGCACCAGACCCAGACCCTATGAGCCCCTCTGCAGGTGGTGAGCCCACAGGAGGGAGGGACTCCCTGCCGGTCCCTTGTTGTAAACTGTTCATAGGGTGTTGCATGTTTTTGATGGGGGAAACCGGAGTACCCGGAGGAAACCCATCCAGACACGGGGAGGAAACATGCAAACCACACAGAAAGGCCCGGGCGACCCGGGGATCGAACCCATAACCTTCTTGCTGTGAGGCATGAGTGTTGCCACTCAGCTACCGTGCCGATTCATAATATTAAAAATATAATTAGTTGTCTGCATAACAGCAACAGCTTTAATAATTATTGTGATAAAATTGTCAATTATTTTAACCATGATAATTGGGTAAAAGAAGAAACAGAACCACACTGCAGTTCTTTTTTTAAATTTTAATAACTCCACAATGTGACGTTTCAGGGTCAAGCTCTTCTTCAGACATTGTGGCACCATTAGAAATAAAAACTGAAAAGCTCCAAAGAAGTGCACTACAGATCTGTTTTTTTTCTTTTGCACTCGTTTTGTCTCTGGACCGAGCATGTTTCTGTCCATCATGATAATCGTGACTCCAAATTTGAATATCGTACCACGCCTATAGATAACACGACTTTATCTCTTCTGTAATAACGTATCTGTGGGTTTTTTTGAGGGAAATGGCACATTTCTGTCCCTACATTAATATTATTTGATAATGGGAATCGGCTAAAGCATCGATATCAGTATTACAACTAAAACTAAAACATTAGTGCATCCCTAGTTACTCTGGGAATAATGTAGCTTGAATTACATTATGATTGTTGTAAAGTAATGAAAAGGCAATAAGTTCATGTCATTATGGCTGCTCGATTATGGAAAAAATCATTATCACAGTTATTTTGGTCAATATTGAAATCACGATTATTCAATCACAACCAAACACGCACTTTGTTATTGATAATTTACGCAAAACTTTCAAATTAAATATAAATATAGGCTACAAATTTGTACCTTAGAGCAGTTTTATGGCATATAATGAGTAAAAATACACTTTGAACATTAAAAAAGCATAGAAAAACAGAAATGCATCAAAAATAAACTATATATCCAGCTGTCCTACAATCTTTATATTAAAAACATAAAATAAATACACACTTTTGGCACACAAATTTAAATCCCAATCAAAATTTATTGACTTGCACAGCCTTAAATGTCGTGTGTATCTTTATAAAATTGCATGGAGCTGGTTTAGTTTAAAATTCTATGGCAGATTTGCTGTTTAACTGTGAGTTTTATGGCGAATATCTCTGTAATTACCGAGCCTACCCACATGAAACAAAAGCTTGCACTTAACTTCAGACAGCGGTGCCATTATCCAACCCCAAAACTGTCATTGTCACTTTAATCCGTAAGATTTACATGGCGGGTTTGTGGATCCCTAACCCATAATGATGAGGTTCAACACATGTGGATCGTAAAATTGTACGTTCCTTGCAGTGAGTCTCCCATCTGCAAACCAAGCAAGATATAGGAAAATGCCGTAATGATAAATATACATTGCATTCTTATTTGTAATGGTGCAGTATGTTTCCTAAATGCTTTCACTGCTAATGCACAAGCTCATTCAAAACCACAGACCTGCTTATAGCCTATAATCATTACCCATAGTTATGCTGTAGAAGAATTCAGCATTTGTCTCAGCTTTGCAAATACCAGACCGCTGCCGTGACAATGGCTGTAGATTAGTTAGACCCGGTGTGGTACGTGCGAGTCTTAACGAAGTCGCAGTCAATCAATAAACCCTCCTCCTCCTCCTCCTCCTCCCTCCTCCTTTCGCCTTTGCACAAACCTCCTACAGTGTGCCCTCATGTGTCTGCTGCTGCTGCTCAGGGCTTTACTGCCTGGAGACCACATCCTGTATCTCACACTGTTGCCGTGGATACAAGGAAACATTTGTCCCAGGTTGCAAAAATGATGACGTAAATAAAATAATATAGCGCGTTAGCCCGGCGAAGCTTTAAATGTGCAACTTTTGATTAAACGAATGCTCCACAGATGCAGAGATTCATGTGCACGGGAATGAAAGTAACATTTGTAACAGCAGGATATGTTAGATCTTTATGTTATCTAAGGTGCACGGTGTAACATTTTGGTCAGGGGGTCCGTCACCCGCTTAAGAATGTTCCACGGTGTGACATGAAACGGCTCTTCTTGACGTTTGTTCCATCACAGGGGGTTTTCTAGCTCAAAAATACCAAGAAAAACGGGCATTCTGACTGTGAGCGGGGTCTTCTAGCTCAAAAATACCAAGAAAAACGGGCATTCTGACTGTGAGCGGGGTCGCCACTCCACAGATCTGACCTGTAACTACGTCCGGTTTGGTTTTCCATGACGATAGAAAGGTTTAATGCCACACTGAGAAACATTCCAGGCAAAACATCTCCATGAAGAAAAGCATTTTACCATAAATTTAATCAGATGTTAAGTAGGAATTGCAGGTTTTTTGTTTTTTCTGTAAGGATTTTTTTTTTTTAATCACTTTTTGCAAGTCGTGTGGCAAAAAATACCACCTGCTGCCATACTGAATCTCATTTCTATGCGTGTGTATGTAAAAAAATGCTAAAAATGGAGCAACGAGAACAAAAAAAATTCACTTTTCCATTCTACAAAATATGCAAACAAGCTAAAATGTAAAAATGACTTATACTATGATGAATAATGGATAAAATGACAAGCCGAGACCCCCTTACAGACCCAATGTAAACCCGCACACTCTGATTTTGCAGGAATTTAAAGAGTAGCGTGACTTTGAGTGTTCAGAGATTAGTAATCGCGTCTGCTGCGTGTGACATAACTAAAGATAACACGTCCCTGACCTACATAATCTGTTTTGACTTCAACCTGAGTAGACGGTGGTGACATATTTTCACATATTCGCGCCATAATTTCGTCCTGCGAGTGGTTTCATCTTTGGATTACGGGTTCCCTTTTCCAAATCTATTAAAGTTGACCTCATTTGACTCTATATTTCTGCTTATTTTGTGCTTTCCGCATCTCTGTGCCTTTAAAACGTCAGCTTCATCCACGGTAGCGCTGTTGGGTACGATTCTTTCTTTCTCGTCTTCATTACGACTTTGTGTTAGTTTTGACTTCTCCCGTGCACCTGTAGCTCAGCGGGGTTGGTTTGACCGTCCTCCCGAGCCCCTCTGCTGGTCAGGACATAAACATAACCCGTGCACGTGTCCTCATGACGTCAGGACTGGGGATTTCCTTTAGCGTACGACACCACAAAACGCTGTGTCACTGCTTTCCCCACACACACACACGCACGCACACACACATTTGAGCCAGTCTATTTTCGATTCCCTCTTTCTTCCACAGCCTCGTCTCGTTTTCGAATCCAGCCTTCTCCTTCGCTTCACCGGGGCTGCGTGAACTTTCGCTCACTTCCTCAACGGGCTGGCGATAATGGTGCTTTCCAATTTAGCGGCTCCTTTTTTCGCTCCTCCGATGCGCAGATTTGTCGTTATAAGAAGAAGAAGGCGGAGGTTGCGAAGAGAAATTTTGGGGTTTGGAAATTAGCGTCGGCGATGCTTTTTGGGGAAATGACATGCGATTTGGAAGCGAGCGTTGACTGTTTTTAGTGTAGTTGTTTCAATTCTGCCTCATTCGTCGCTTTTACGCGTTCATATTCTGTTTTCCGATCACTAATCGAATCATTTATTGCTTTATAATTCTGCACAATCAACATTACTTTTCCCCTGCTCTAGCTTTGACTCAGCACGTGCTTCTCATTGCTGTGTAAACCCTCCTTTTTCTGCTTGTCATTTGTCTCCTTTCACTACCTCCCTCTGTATGCATGTGTGTGTGCGTGTGTGTGTTTGCTTTTTGGAGCTGCACAGTCCAGTCCAGTTTTTGCAGGGAGCCGCACACAGATGGTGCACAGTGATACCACATACCAGAGGCATTGTTTAGGGAAGGCGAGTTGGAGGAGATAATTGACAGCCATAGCGACCACCCATCCCCCTCCGAGCAAACCCGACTCTCCCGTCCAACCTCGTCCCTGTGTACGCACAAACACTCCCGCACACCAAACCCATTGTGTCAGCGAGGCTATCCCTCCGTGCGAGGCTTTTTTAAGGGCTGTATTTTCTACGTCCTCAATCGCTCTCCTTGAAATTCGCCCTAGCAGCAGAGCCCGGCGAGCGCTCCCATTGGCTGGCGGCGCGCCTTTGTAGCGTGACGTCGCTTCTCGTGAGTGTGTATGTAGCACATGTATGTTTAAAGAGCCAGCGGGGGGAGGGGAAGCGCCGGCGGCTTTCTCTCTCTCGCACACACACACACACACACACACACATGCAAAACAAAATGCACAGAAGAGGAAGAGAGAGAGAGGAGGCTAGACGAGGCTGAACGTGTGGGGTAGACAAGTGAAGAGCAGAGCGAAGGGAGAGTGACACCGAAAGACTGAGAGAGAGAGATAGAAAGAGGGGGGGGGACTCGCGTACTAGTACTAGTGTAAAACCCGATTAAAAACACAAGATGGCTTCCTGAATGGGCTGCCGCTGGAGCGCAGACAAGAGAGGAGGACCGGCTACTACCGAGCGTTACGTTTTTTTGAAGGAATAGCGGAGAGGATACGGGGGAGCGAGCCGGCACTTTTCTGATGGGGATTTGGCTAACGTTGACTGAACTACCGACCGAGACAGCCCACAAGAGCGTGCGGTAAATATTTCAAGACTATTTTAGGAGGGATGGGGTGAGATGAGGTTGGCGGGACGCAGATAAGAATAAAAAAAAGGGGAGGAGGTGAGGTGGGATAAGGCAGAACGCACTGAACGTTGAGGAGTAAAGGAAGGCATTGTGTCTATTTGAAATGCTTTTGATTATTGATACACCCAATGTCACCATAAAAAACAGGTCAGGAGAATCATATTACATAATTGATCGTAGCGTTAGTGGATCTTCGCGCTTTTAAGTTCTAATTCTCCCTCCTATCAGCAGAGGGAAGTGCCGGCTTTCTAAACAAAACGCCGTTTCAGTTTCCAGCGGCGATCAAAACCTGTTTCATTTATAATTTTTAAGAACGTCGCCGACAGATTTGACTTTGAGTTGCCCTGTCAGAGCCGGCAGCGCGTTCCGAATTGGCTCTTGTCGCATTATTTTCATTGATTGTTATTCTTCCCTCTCCCTCCCTTCTCTCTCTCCTCTTACATTATGTCCTGCTCACCTCCTCCTCCATTGAACTGCTGCAAAGGTGGACTATCCCGAAGAGGCCGGTGCAGTCGGCTGGGGGGACTCTCATCTGACCAAAGAGGTAAGATTAAAGATAAAACGATAATATGCAACCAGAGTGTATTTTATTCCATTTAA
The DNA here is from genome assembly GCA_000787155.1 of Scartelaos histophorus. NCBI lineage: Eukaryota > Metazoa > Chordata > Actinopteri > Gobiiformes > Gobiidae > Scartelaos > Scartelaos histophorus. Next base: position 8,281 of record JACN01041804.1, on the reverse strand, counting down.
AATATGACTGCATTGACTTAATGTTGTGAATTTGGTTTATTTTAGCTGCAATGAAACCTATGATTAAAATATTTTGCAGTATTACTAATAATCTGGTCTAATTTCTCCTTTGGTTTTGATATTTTATTTATTCTGTACAGTACTTGTTGCTTTGGTACTGTGTAATGACTTGGCAATATACTACAACTGTACTACTATTATATACGGTTTACTTTTATTACATCAGTTTAGTGGGTTACCAATTGTTTCACTCTGAATATTATTGATATGTATTTCTATCATGTGTGTTTATTGTGGTTTATTGCACTTTCAGTCATGTCCTTTTATTATCGCATGCTTACATTCATAGTTTTGTAGTTGACAGTACAAATATTGACCACTACGCCTATGATTTGACTATGATTTGCTCTACTTGTTTTGCACTGGTATGACTTTCCATGATGTCATCTTTGGTAGGTAAATTATAGCTGTGTTTTGCTGTATTTTTAGTCGTTTCTCGTAAAACATCGAGATTTAGCTGCAGGTTTGTCGTGTGAATTTCTGTTGTTCTCTCTTCCATCATGACAGCGCCTCTTCTCGAACTGCGATGAACCGGTAGCCCGACTTTAATGACATTTCAATATTTTCTCACCCGCCAGCTCTGAACCTTCTTATGTAACCGCGATATCCCTGCTCGAACTGTCCCCGCTCGAACTGCTAAAGCGTTCTGCGTTTCTATTCGCGCCGCTTTCACACGTGCGTTCGATCTGTTTCTTTTCCTCTTTCCTCCACCGGCGCACGAGTTGTAGCGAATTGGTGATGTAGTTGTTTAAATCGCCCCACTCTCTGTGCTGATTGGTGCCGTGGAGCGAGCCTTGTGCGGATACAAGCGCCTGGCGAGGGGAGGAGGAGGAGCGCGGGGCAGTCCCTGATCCGCCTGGTTCACATGAGGTAAAGGGAGTAAAAGTTAGTGGGTCACGCATGCGTACATCTCTGTCTGATTGTACGCGCCGCTGTAAAAGTAGACGGATTATTAATATTTGTAGAAGCAGTAGTAATACTAGTAGAAGTAGTCGATCTCTTGAGCTGTCACATCTTACGGAGACGGGGCACGTGCTTGTGTTTGCACAAAGGTAGCAGTAAGTTAGTCAATCTCACAAATGTCCTGATTGTCGTAGTAGTTACAGTGATCTGCACTTTCTCTCTCACTCTCTCAAGCTGTCACATTTTACCAGGATGTGGCATGTGCGTTCGTTTATGCAAAGACAGCAGCAAGTTAATCGATCGCACAAATGTCTTGATTGTTGTAGTAGTAGTAGTAATAGTTGTAGTAGTTACATTGATCTGTGCCTAGTATCAGCCTCTCAATCTGTCACATTTTAACAGGATGTGGCACGTGGTTGTGTTTATGCAAAGGCAGCCGTGAGTTAATCGATCGCACAAATGTCTTGATCGTTGTAGTAGTAGTAGTAGTAGTAGTAGTAGTAGTAGTAGAAGCAACAGTAGAAGCAGTCGTAATCTTTTGATCTGGGCTGCTCTTTGACATTTTACCGGATTGACCGCATGCTTGCGTTTATGCAACCAAAGCAATATGTCAGTAGGTCACGCGTACGTCTGATTGTTGTCGTAGTAGCAGTAATAGCAGGAGTAGTACTAGTAGTACTAATGTCTAGCTTGCGTCAATCTGAGCCGGTCCTTTCGCAGCTTTCCGAGTCGGGCCACGTGCTTGTGTTTATGTGCAAAGGAAGTCTGCTCTGCGAGGTTTTTAGTGAGCAAATAAGCTGTTATGACACTGAACTGATAAACTGGCCGACTAAATAGAGAGAATCGCCTTGAGCTCATTCTGAAAAAGAAGAAGAAAAAACATTACCGTAATAACTGAATTGTGTTCATTTAGACCTTGAGTTACCTTGAGTAGAGCAGCTTTTACTAGAAAAGATAAATTGCTTCAACAAGTCCAATAATCTTTGTATAGGTAATGATTCTGGTGAAGGTGAATGGAGTTTGAAAACACAGTGGAGCACGTCTTGTATTACCACATGACATCACGAGGTGGAACAGAGTGTTTTCTGTTTGAGAGCAGAACTCAGCCTAAATAAATGTGCAGGGTTTGTGTGTTAAACATGAAACAAAACACAACTCTGGGTATGTTTATGACAAGGAAACAACATTATAACATGGGCCCTTTAATGTTGCCCATAAAATCCAGGGGGAACAGGGGCCCATAAGTTTTAATTGTGATAACCACATTGATTAGATAACTATAGCAAGTATAAAAACCCTGTTGTCATCCATGACCTAAATATAAAGAGTGTACAGTGGGCTACAACTAACAATAGTATAGTAAAAGTAACTAAAATATACTAGATCCACTATAGATAGACGTGTTACTGAAAGAATGAAGTTTTGTCATTTATCAAGTCTTTTCAAGGTTCAGGAAGTCAAACCAAAGTCACCACAGCTCACAAGAGAGACAAGCACTGCACAGACGTGATATTCTCCTTCGTATAGGCTACAGGATTTCCTTTCAAAACACCTCTTTATGTTTCACAGAACTGAGCAGTAGGTGTGTGTGTGTGTGCGTGTGTGTGTGGAGGTTCAGAAAAAAAAACAAAAAACGAGTATTTGAAGATAAGAAAGATGCGCGATTGCAAATGGAGCGATTGTTAATAACATATTCGGCTTAAGGTGGAATCCCCGAATGTGAACGCAAAGGGTTAATGCTGACCTAGTTTCCGTGGCAACATTGAGTTTCTGATGACATCATGGTTTAATTTTAGCTGGAGTCCAACATCTGAGGCGAGCGTATAGATCTGCAAACCGCATGTCAAAGCGTACAGTAATTTATAGTGTTATTTCGGAAATGTCCAAGAAATTTCTAGACTTTTTTTTTTTCTAGAAGTTCTTCATTTCGCAGCTTCAGACTTAAATCAATGACTTAGTTCACTCCTTGTGTTTAACATTATTACAGTAATGCACAAAAAGTCGTATAAAGTAGTAATGTTTATGTCATATTAGTTTATTAAGATATTTTTTTCTGGAGATACTGATTTTTAAAGTTGCATTGTTCAGCCCTTTGGTTGACTCTGACCAGCCTCTTTAGGCTTATTTGGAATTACATATTAAACCTATTTTATAATTTTACCTTGTGCATGGACTAAAGCTGCATTGCTTTTATTATACAGGTGTTTTTAATGACTTTTTTTTAAGGCAACCTCACTTTTTCAATGCTGAGTCACAACACACACTTACAAAAGTGTCAAAACAAAGCTATTTACTGCTTTTTTATGAAGAAATACAATTAATATTATGCATTTTGGCCTGGCCCTATTATTATATTATTATATTTTCTGTTTCTCATGTAGCCCCATGGAAAACAATAAATGTCCACCTCTGAATTAATGGAATTAGTTGATATTGATCCACAAGGGACATTATTTGGACACATTAGGTCACACATCACAATATAATATAATAACAAAAAGCATGGGAATAATAAATTCAATATCAGTAGCAAAAATAATAAGAGAGTGGTGTCAATAAAGCATAATTATATATGTTTCTAATGGAAAGCAAATAGCATTCCCACATGTTTAACTCTTAAATCTGTCTTATATTTGTTGAAAAAGTGTCCAAGTTCAAGGATATTACTCGACTATTCTCGTGAAGCTGATTAAAAAAGCTTGAAAAACAGATCACATGACTGTAGCCGGCACTAGGCCTGCATAAGTGTGTGTAGTGACTGAGTGGTTTGGCACATACTATAGAACAGGAAGTGGAGTCTTTGACATCATCTCTGTGAAAAAAACTCAAGGCTTCAGTGAATTTCTATAAGGTTTCCATTTTGTCAGCACAAAACCATGACTGTGGTTTACTGTATAGTGCTTTAATAGTTCAAATATGGAAAATGTGGTATATCGTTTTGCAATATGTCCTAACTTACCCTTTCAATCATATAGCCAACCACGCCAAGATTCAATTACAGCGCTGTGTGTGTGTACAGTGTGTGTACAGTGTGTGTTTTGGCTGGCTGACATTTTCATAACTCCCCTGCTGGTTTATAGATCAGCGTAGACCAAAATGTCAAATGTATTGTTCAGTTTTTGAGACATAAATACAGCTAAGCAAGAAAACTAACCCCAAAAAGGCAAGTCCCACTGTACATGACTTTGAATGAATGTGTAAATTTACTGATGTACTATGAAACTTCTGTGGTATTGCTTTAGTTAGAATGTTCCACAGTATCATCATGGCACTAATCTGTACTCACGAACAAGAGGGTGATGCTAATAGGACGAGTTACAGGTCAGATCTGTGCACACGAGACCCGCTCACAAGGTTTTTCAAGGAATTTCTCTGCAGTTCAGACGCTCATAGTGAAAATAACGCTAAATGTGATATCAGTGCAAAGCAAAAACATATGCACGGAGAGAAGCAGCTATCAGAGCCCCACCTTAAAAGTTACATAGTACAGCTTAAAATAGTTTAAGGGTGCATTCACATTGGCTTATACATTAACACTGGGGCTAGACTCTGAACTGAACCCAAACCAAGGAGCAAAATCAGTTGCATCGTGCATTACAAGTTGCACTATTTTCTCGATAATGATTGCACTAAACCCTCTACTTCGGTTGAAACCCGGTGAGGTCTGAAACGCGCTTGTGTGTGCATAAAGCCCGTGGCCAATAATGATGCAATGATGTCTGCATTTGAGCCCCGTGAGGCTGTGTGCGCTCGGTGCCGCAGTTAATAAAAAATGAATGGCGAGTGTGTGGCGGGGAGGAGCCGTCAGCTGTTGCTCTGGCCTTTTAACTCTGCGCGCTCCGGTCTGAACAGTCCTGGATCCTGGTCTAACCCACCCAGCCAGGTTTTATGTAACGCTCTACGACAGCTGTGTGGGCTTTTATTATCACTCTGTTTAAACATACAAACATGCACGGGTGGAGAATTCATATCTATTATATCTACTGCATAGTGATTATAAAACCACAATTACTATGACTGGAATGATAATATGTTTTCAGCTAACTTCTTTCTAGCATATTCCAGCCTAAAAGTATCAAATAAGCGAGTCTAAGATATTGTAAAGTGCATAATATGTCCACTCAAAATATACAGGCAATAATAAATACATAACACAATACAGAAGATAGAAGTTTTATCTAAGAATTGTTCAGTTATTTTGAAGCACAGATATTTTCAAGTGCAGGATTTACTTCAACTCATATTGGATCATATTCAGTTCAACTCATCACATATTGGATCATATTCGATTCCTCCCTATTGTATAAGGAACATTTGCTTTCATGCACAATTCATATCAGAACATAATTTATATAGTGAAGTCCTCGCGTACGCACATACGCCGCCGTCTTCTGTCTGCTTTAAAATACGTGACCTTATCCGTCTAGATTGTACGGTGAAGTGAATCGGGGTGCACTGGCCCTTTAAGACCGGCTACGCCTGACTTGAACATATGGGAAGCTAATCTTAGCCCGAGTCCAGAGAGAAACAAGGCTGGCACGGAGCCACTGTGCAGGCAGAGCAGTGTTTGTTCTCCTCTCTTTAAATCAGACCCATTGTACAAGTCTGACACACTATTAACTAATATAGAATTCATGAAGGCTTATCTGATGTTAACAAGCGCCGCGCTCCGGTTGCCCAAGCAGGTGGGAGTACATTATGTCCATTTGGATCTATGTACCACTTATCTATCACCAAGCTTTAATCTTTTCTAAATACCAAAATGTGTTCTGCTGACACAAAATACAACTGAAATATATGAGAATCTATTCATCTGAGTAACATTTAAGTCCAAATCGAGCAGATATTAGCAGCATTTCTTTTTAATTAATATTTATTCCTCTCATGGGACTCTTATTCAATTAAGATCTCTGCATATTTTTATTTTAAGGTTGTGGTTTCAACAAAAAAAAGACACAGTTTCCATCTTTTATTCCAAATGTCGATAAACAGACAAATAAAATCTGCAATACCCAATAGTTGTGTTTGACATTTAAAGTCTTTTTCTTTCGTCCCAGTCACAAAGAGCTGCTTTTTAAAAAACAAAGCCGTCTCTCTCTCTCACTCCTCCCATCCCGTCATTATTTTTTGGCAGCTCCACCCTCGGCCCCCTCCCTCCACCACCTTTCCATTTTCCTCTCTCCTCCTCCTCGTCCTCGTCCTCCAGGGTTTCTTTGTGAGCGCTGCTTTGGGGGGGTCCGGCCTCCCCCCCTCCCTCAGCTGGGTTGTGCGTGGGGACCTGCACGTGCCGAATGTCAGAGCGATACCCTGCACCAGTGGACCCCGACCCGCCCGGATCTTAACCACCCCCTGGGCAGTTTTCATCATGTCCAATCACTCAAAACACCAAACTTATTTTCAGACAGACTCATGTGATTCACTGAGGGAAATTAATATGTTTATGTAAAAACAATGACAGATTTAAACTGAAATAACATTTAATTTCCCTTTATTAGCCCTTATTTAAACAGCAAAAGCAAAACTCAAATCATTTTCACATGGAATTTTAAAAATACAAGTTTAAACATATTGATAACCTATGTTTAGAAAACCAATTTTGTCTTCTTTTTAGTTTATATTGCCAGACTCATAGCGTAATTGCCTTTTTTATCTAATTGAATTTGTCTGATTCTATTCTCCAGATCCTGCTGCATCTGTAAGGCTCTGACTTCAGACGATTAGAGACATTTTTACGGCTAAAAGAACTCAAAATACACCAGTCATCTTCTTACTGACATAGACAGTTTATTTTTGTACTATTTTTGTAAGGCTATGAAGCTAACAACATGTCCTATAAAGAAAAATTGAAATTATTTATAAGATTTCAAACAAAAATGACAGTTTTTGTCCAATAAACCAATGAAAGCTTTCCCCAATACCACCAATATTCAAAAAAACTCCATAAGCTTCTCAAGTGGTCTCAGATGTCCCTGTTCCGCTGCTTGAGAAACATTATCCCACACTGTGAATGTCCTGCTGACACCCAAACACCTGAACCTGACACCGTCCGGGCCTTGGGCAGGACGTGGACGAGGGAGGAGGGGCTGAAGGGTGCGGGAGGGAGGGGCTGGGACCAGACACAGGTGCAGAGATAACACAAGGTGCTCACACGGATATGAACAATATGTCTGCAGTCTGTCACTCCTTGTAGACAGATGGATGCATAAATGTTAAGTACATATGGGCAGACATCCACAAAGGAAACGCCGGCTCCTAAACAGACACTTTATTTTAGCATTGTGGTAATAAATGGCAATTAAGTCTCCAATCGAAGCGCGAGCCGAAGCGGAGTTTAATAGCTTAGAATATAGTAAAAACCCAGTAACACAAACCCACATGTATGCAGACACTGGAGACAACAACAACATTACTTGGGGTTAACCACTCAAAGCATTTTTGTTAATCCTGTCAACTTGAAGCACATAGAAAGCCGGAGCTCAGCAAGTTTTATGGGGTTTACACTGTCGAAATGGGTGGTGCTGTTTTGTGGGTCGAAGCATTGATGCTGACTGGTGGAGATGATGCTGCGCCCTGAAATTTCTCACATTATGAAGCCACTTTAAATCTCCTATAGAACAAAATTTAAGCTTCTGACTAAAAAAAATGTGCAGACGAGGTAAAAAAACTGACTTTGACTGCAGTTTGCACAAGTATATTCACATTTTCAAAAATGTTCTTGTCTTGTTTGTACATTTTCTATATAAAATTGAAGTTGAATTTGAAAATAAATAAATAAATAAATGCAATAAAACATGTAAATATAAAACATGCAATAAAACATCTCTCACATGTTGCTATTGTGTATTGTTGGCCCCTTGAGCGTATGAAAGCAGGGCCTTTGTTTGAGGTGTGCTAGACCAGACAATGCTCAGCTATTGCACCGCTAAGTCAGTTATTTTATAGATATATTCGCTTATTTGTGTGGAAAAACAACTTTAATGCATGTTCTCAATAACGTAAAACTTACCTTTTAGTTTTCAGAATTAACTGCACATTCCCAGTGCGTCTCTGTAGCCTCTTGTCCCTCCCACCAATAAACCCAGTGACCCTGAGCGCACAATCCAATACTGTACGCTCACCGCTAACATGTGCTCGCTGCAATCCCGCATAGGAGAAACACATGTAGCTCCCTGGATGGAAAAGCTCTGTCTGCTGCGGCGTTCGAATGCATTCTGTGGGCGTGCGTGAGGATCTGGGAGGAAGGAAAAGGGGGCTAGAAAGTGAAAGGTGGGAGGAGGACGAGGAGAAGGCGGTCAGGCATATCAGATGACCTTGATGC